>ASPP01010734.1:0-11143 GCA_000512085.1 Reticulomyxa filosa
AAAGAATGTTGATTTCATCCAACAAAAAAAAAAGTTAATAAAAACCAATTTCATATTTAAAAACTACAAGTTTGTAAATATTTTTTAAAAAAAATTAGGTCTAAATGTTAATTTTTCATGGAGAAAATCAATTATCATCATAAGATATCGTTTTATGCGTTCAGTTTTCTTTGCAACCTACTGTAAGTACTTACTCAAACATATGAACAAGAATCTTAGTTGTTTTTTAAAGGAAAACATTTGTTTAATTTAAGTTATTTTTACAACTTTTTCTTTGTAATTCAACAAAAATGTCGCTGTTGTGAGACTTATAGTAGTTTATCCAAGTATTGCATAGCAACATTTCAATGTATTATCTGAGTTTTGATCATTTTGGTTCCTTGCTGTAGAAAAATTTGCACAAGTTTTTGTTTGAGATGTTAATAACCTTGTTTTGTTGAATTACATAAAAAAAAGCCTGAAAAAAAATTTCATGTTTAGAAACAACTTCTATATTTTTATCTGATTTTGTGAAAACCTGTTTAAAGTTCTATTGCGCATTGCATTAAATGGATTAATCATTTGTGTTATCATCAGTGTTGTCAAGTTAGCACATTGAAAATGGAAAAAAGAAAAAGAAAAGGAGCTCGTGTCAAAAAAAATTTTGCAAAAACTTTTAATGCTTGTAGAAGAAAGTCAAGTGATCTCAAAAGACGATCATTCAAATCACATTGTGATTCATTTATTTGATTTTTTATATGCACCAGAGCGTTGGTCGTTAGGTCTATGTTGCAAAGAGTTTCATGAGATAATCCAGCCAATGTGGAAGGACGTGGTAATCCCGCCCGATTTTGAAGTATGTTGAACATGTGTTGAAAGAGTAATAAAAAGAAAACCAATAAAAAATGGATAAAACAAAATTAGATAAATGACAAAACATTGAAACCGATAATATCGTATTGTAAAAAAATTGAAACATTGACAATGTTATTCGAAAAAGATGAAAAAGAAGAGCGTAATGAGAAGAAGTTACAAGAAAGATTGTTTAAACGGATGAAAATGGCACAGCAGCTGGAGCGTAGTAATGAGTCGAATGACAAGCAACAGGAACAAGAGAAAGAGGAAACAGAAAAAGAAAAAGAAAAAGATAATGAGAAAGATAATGAGAGAGAAAAGCCGACAAGACGACATACATTTCCTCAAAAACATTAAACCCAGCAATATTTCCACATTTGAAGCAATTGAAATTCATCGACATAAGCACTTGTCCATCGATCGAAGACGAAGTAGATAACCAATTTCTCACTCGTTTCATTTTGAGCATTTCGCAATTTGTAACTCTTTCTGGCGTTGGATTGCCCCATCATTTGTGTCTGCGTCACAACTGCATCCATCACATCAAAACACACGAGTTGCAAGTTGGCTTCGATGGCATGAATGTTCACATTGGCGCGGAATTAATTGGAATCACTCATTTCAAACAACAATTACCCAATATCACTCTTCTCACTTGCCACTTTGTTTCGTCTTTGTTTGTTTTTGTTTTGCTTACTCATCAGAATTTTTTTTTTATCGTTGTTATCACCGAATAGTTGTACCTGTTCATTGGAGAAGAAATTTATGAGGGGTTCGATAAATCGGGGAAACAGTACTGGGTGGCCATGAAAAAGTGGATTGATGACACCAAAATCAAAATTCGCTTCGAATCGCATGATTTGGTCATCATGCTTATGCCCCGTGAAAAAAAAAGACCACATTTGGAACATCGCACTTGGACAGATATCCAGCCTTGGTTGACTGAGAGATTGGAGGACTTTATACTCCCTCTTTCTACTGTTCAAGAGTGAATCTTGACAACACATTTTTTTAAAAAATATATTCTTTAAAAAAAAAGTGTATTTTAGCCATTTTACTTTGTTATTTTTTTTTCAAATACATTTACATTCCATGGCTGCTATTTTTTTTTTTGCCTTAACACAAGCAGTTTGGCACGCATTCTTCACTTTGGTTGTGTCGAACAATCTATGCCTTGTAGATTTCTGTCCACTGTTAATTCACTTTGTCATATTACTTTTGAGAGTTTGACAGCATCAACTCTCGAAGACAGGCAGTTGTATTCAAAGCTTTTTTTCTCTCACCTATCATAAATTCATTTTCGCAATCCGCCTTTTGGCGTGGAGAATGGCCTGATTTTAACTACATAAAATCATATAACGTTTCATCTTTTAGGTTATTGAGGGTGTGTCAACCGCAATTGGTGTGAATGCTGTGGCGATGTCTTGAGCTGTCTGATGACGACGACACGAAAAAGACGCCTTTAGAGGACGAACTGAGATCCATACAATCACCCGGAAATCAGTTAAAACAGGGAGAAAACAACAATGACGTGTCGACTTCGCGATCATTTTCAAAGTTTGCGTGGCATGCTCTAAAGGACTTGTCACTGCAACAGGTGTTAGAAACATCACAAACCTATATTCAGTCGCATTTGAGACATCATCGAAACTCGTGGCCAACACCAAAAGAAAAAAGAACCAGTTGAGCCCAGTTTACACGATCGTGACATGGCTTGGTCAATGTTTTGTCTGGTCCCCAACAACCCCAACGTAGCGCTTCACAATGACCTACACGATCAACAAACAAGTGCAACAGCAACAGACAACTTAGCATCGGGTGTGGATCCCTTTTTTTTTATTTGTTTTTTTTTTTGGAAAACAATTGCGCTTTCCGAATGCATATGCATATACTATGTGCGGTGTGAGAAGAACGTGACTGAGGGACAAAAAAAAAAAGGGGCATAGGGGAAGGGAGGGAGCAAAGTGAAAGGAAAAAACTCAATTTTGTGAGCCAAAAGGAGTTTTCAAATTATATAGTGTACGTAAGAAAATTCATTGTCAATTTTTGCAGAAATTTTTTGGGTTTGTTTCTGAAGAGAAAAAAATGTGGACATTTGTGTATAGAAACTTCGATGCCACAATCACTGTTGGATGACATATTGGATGAATGCGACAGAACATGGGCAATGAACAATGCAACAAAGACGACCAATGATGGGTTTAGTGAATTGTCTCAGGATGTTGTGTCGCGAGGAATACGACAACGTTTCGAGGGAACGCAGAAAAAAACGATCATTACTACTGATAACGTTATGTGGAAACTTGCTAATGATTCCATGCGAGGGTTTAAACACGTTGTGATTGAAGATGAGCCAGAAGATTGTGTGGAAGGAGCAAAGATAAAGAGATATGAACAAAGTAATGACGAAGAAGCAGAGAACGAGTGTGAGGACGAAAACGAAGAAGGAAAAGAAGCTAAACATCAAGTTGCTAATCATTACATGCTAGACAACTTGAATCAACAAATTTTAGAACACAATGTAACACCTGCTTTTGTTTCTCCTACTTCTTGATAACTTTGACATGTATGAGAAACAATTTCGTGTTGTGTGTAAGTTGGTTTGTTTTTGATTTGACTTGTTTTGTTTTGTTTTTTTTTCCTCTTTCCCTTGGCCTCATTGAAGGATACATTGTTCAATGTCTTTTTTTTTTTGCTGGTTTTTGTTTTTATGGACATTATCATTGATCTCTTTGCGAAAATTAATTGGTCATGGCATATTAACGTCAAAAGGCTTTACCTTTTTTCTTTTGATTTCTACCATTTGTACTGAATCAACTATCATCAAATAACTTGATGAAGCGAGTATAATATTATTACGTATTACATATGTAATGATAAAACGAAACAAAAAGAAAAGGAACATAATTAATGATAATGAATATTATATAAACAATGCAACAAGTAACAGATGAAACTACTGACCAATCACCATTCATAAATATTAATTATGCCATATTTTAGAGAAAGAGATTGTGTTCTGAAAAATTTATTTTTACGAATTGCTGGTATATCCATTTAATTAAAACTAAAAAAATTAAAAGTAATTTTTAAATTTTTTTTAAATATATCTTACAGAATTTTATCAAACATTGGACAAAAAAATTACATTCATAAACTTTAGTTTCTACCTATACAAACGTATAAGTATTTTAAATAAACCAAGCGTTTACAAAGTTTGTGTCGAAGAATTATTAGCAACTGTCAATTAGTGCAATTATTTATAACATGTATACCGTGTAATTGCCACTTTGTCTATCAAAATAATAACTAGCAATAAATGCTATTAATATTTGGTACTTGGGTTCAATCAGGTCGATAATAAGAATTTATTTGCTTAAAACATAAAAAAATTAGATTAATGCATTGCAGCTTGAAATTAAATCAGTTCTTAAAAATATTTATACTATAGCAAACTGCAAAAAAGACATTTATGAAATGTAGCAACTTTTTGTTCTTCCTACTTAGCTAAAAAAAACAAAGCAAATATCAATGTCCAATCATGTGAATAAAAAACAAAAAGTGCTAAATGAAGAGATTTCTTCAAGTGATGAAAGCTCCACTTCACATTCATCATCACAGTTAGGGGCAACAGTGAAAGTGCAGGCCGAAGGAACGAAAGAAAAAGAAGAACAAGTGGTAGCCTTAACACGCTTTCAAAAAAAGATGCAGCATTTGCAAGTGCAGTCTTTTTCGTTTTTGTCAGAGGTCTCCTCCAGTAAACAGGCCTCAAAAAAGTATCAAATGTGGTGCGTAGCAATGTATTTTGTGGCGTTTATCGAAGTCGGACTGATCATTGCTTCTCCAGGACCAATGCTTTCATTGTTGCAGCGCCAAGTCGAGCATCACTTTCAATGATTTCATGGCTATTTTCATTGCGTGCATTTGGATACGTTGTCGGTAGTGTTACGTCAGGATATCTGTTGGATGCGTATCCGCGTCATGGCCACAACCTCATTTGCATCACAGCATTGATCGGAGGTGGAACATCAATGGCGACGCCGTACATTCGTAACTTGTGGTTATTGATTACAAATTTCTGTTTTCAAGGCGTGTGTTTTTCCTTTGTGGATTGCATTTGCAACGTATGTTTGTTGGCGTTGTTTCGAAAGTCCCAGGAGACGAACCTGAATGCGTCAGCGAATGCTGCCAAAGACAGCGACAGTGACAGTGACAGCGACAGCGAAGGTCGACCCTATATGCAAGCGCTGCATTTTTTTTTTGCGTTTGGCGCATTGCTCAGGTCTTTCTCTTAATATATATATGTATATATATATTTTAATGAACAAGAGAGAGAAAGAGAGAGAGGAAGGGGGATTGACCTGATCCGATCAAAGCAAAAAAAACATATACATATTTGTGTTGTGGTCGGATGGGATTCAGCCCATTGGCGATCCAGCTGTCTCTCGACCTGATCGGCAGCTACGAGTTGTCCTCGTGGATATTTGGTCTGTTGTGTGTCCCGGTGGCGATTGTGTTATTTCTGCTACCGTGTCCGGTGAAAGAGAAAAACCAATTGCAAGAACAGCATCTTGAATCGCCGGTGAGTACCTCAACCCCGATTCAACCTGTCAACTCACAGCCGCAATCTCAACATACCTCTCAGGTTGAGATCAAAGATACTCCCGCTTCCAATGATTTGACACGTACGCATTCTACTGCCTCTTCCTCTCTCAAAACGACCAACAAATGTGCTCAATGGAGTATCATTTGTGGCTGTGGCTCCTTATTAGGTTAGGTACTTCTCTCTTCGATTGTTCAACACTGTCTTTTTTTTTTTGGGTAAATGTTTGGTTAAAAAAAAAAAATGAAAGGTTTTTATGTCGGGTTGGAAGTCGGTTATGGAGCCTATGTTGCCACGTATTGTGTTTTATTTTTGAAGACAACTCAGAGTATCAGTCGCTATGTGACTGGCATTTATTGGGGTTTTTTGGCCGCGGGACGCTTCACCTCGATCTGGACGTCCAAAAAATTCTCGCCCAAACAATTGTTATATTTCAATGTCACAGGATGCATTTTTGTCACTGTGATAATGCTCATCTTTATTAATCAAAGCCTACTCGTTTGGATTGGTTCTGCCTCGTTTGGATTTTTTATGGCTTGCATTTTTCCAACGACCCTACTTTTGGCAGAGGAATCTGTCGATCTAACGGGCCGATTTGCCAGTATTCTAGTGTTCGCTTCTTCAATCGGGGAATTTCTCATTCCCACTGGCATCGGTTATCTTTTGTCCAATTTCGGCGCTTATTACTTTCTCTGGTCTGTACTGACTTTAGCACTTTCCATTTTTACTATGTTAATCGGAGTTCATTCTTGCGCCCGCACCATTAAAAAAATAATGATCTCAAAATTCAAAACGGGGTTCTACAGAAAAAAATCAACGACTTTTCTCCAATTCAATATGAGTCCGTAACTGAACAGTAATCAACATCATTCCATCAAGTGAGTTAATTTAAAAAGAGCTTCGATATCATTTGCTTTGCAATATAGTTCTTTGTTTAATTTGTTTCTGCAAATAAAAATTTTTTCTTTTTTCGTTTTTTTCGTGCAAATTTTTTAATTCTTTTTTTTAGGCAACGCACTCAGCACTTGTATGATAACTACTTCTCAATATTAAACCAGTTCTCCAAAAAAAATTGCAGAATTTTATCGGGTTAATACAAAGGAAATAACCCTATTTTTATGCCATCTTTATCAACGAATGACACTTATAATAATACGTCATGGTGAAAGTATTTGGACAGATAACAATCGCTTTGCGGGGTGGTATGACAGTGACATTTCCAAAGATGGTTACAAACATATGGACCGTGCTTTTAGACTTATTCAATCCCATTTTGAAGAAAAGAGCAAAAGAGGTTTTACCTTTGACATATGTTACTCTAGCGTTCTTAGGAGAAGCATTAAGTCAGCTCTCTACCTATTAGAGCTAATGGATTTATTGTACATTCCACATTACAAAAAGTGGCACCTGTTATGTTATCTTTTTCTCAACAATGACCAAACATAGTATTGAACTAGCATCGTTTTAACATTGAGAAAAAAAATATGTTCAGAAATGAAAGACATTATGGGATATTAACAGGGATGCACAAAAATGAAGCACTGCAGAAATATGGAGAAAGTCGATTACAGACATGGAGACGATCTTATGATACACCCCCTCCACCGTTGGTTGATCAGTCCATCGACATTTCTAAAAGTGACAACAAAAATGACAACAAAAATGACAGTGAACAGCAGCGTTCGTCTCTCATCGATTCAAAATACGAAGTGATTGCAAAATACGACAGTTTCTCACAACAACAAAAGAATCCTTTGGATTTATATTTTCTGTGTTTGTGCAAGGAATAACGTTGTGCCACAAAAATAAAAAAATGAAGAAGATCTTGCTATTCCAACTACCGAGTCACTAGTCGATGTAGAAAAGCGTTGCCGAATATTATGGGAAAAAGAGATTTTAGATCATTTAAAATTGCAAAAAAATATACTAATGATTATCCATGGCACCAGCGTTCGTGCAATGCTTAAAATTATCGACGACATTGAACCCAAATATATCGAGCGATTGGAAATACCATCGGGTTATCCCATTGTATACACTTTTAACACCGATGGTACAGTGCTCAAAGACACACACCAAGACATCGAAACTGATCAAACATTGGCAAAAAATAAGTTGTCCCAACATCAAATTTTGTCTCCAATTCAGCTTAATGGACTTTTTTTGGGTGATTTGGAGGAGTTGCAAAAAGAACAAATTAAAGTAAAAAATCAGATCCATCAAAAATAACAAAAAAGATGTGAAAACCAATTTTTGTGAGCAAAACAGGAAAGAAAGCATATTGTTGTGACTTGCCCACAAAACTGTTTTCTGACAAATATCACATTGTCAATGGATTATCTTAAGGTTTGTTTTGATCTGCCCCTCTCACCAAACTAACCAGGGAAATCAATACTGTGATTAGAAAAGACAATTAAACAGCCAAAAAAAAAAGTTATCAACACTTCAAATGATTTTTTATCTTTTTTTTTAAAAATTAAACGATTTAATGAGTTACTATGTTCCATTTACAATCTGAATGCCATTATTTTTTTGAGCTTCAGCCCACTCTTTATACGCCGCGGTTACTGTAAATCGACCAAAACTGGACCGCAACAATGCATAAGTGCTGACCCTTGCTCCATTAAAGATGGCGATCAAGGAAGCATTTAATTCCTGAGGAGTTTGTTGGGAAAAAAAGCTAGGAAAATTATGTCCAAATTTTTTGTTTAATTCCTCTCGTTCGCCGTAGCTGATATTGATCACAAATTGAGCACTATTGGATACATACTTTGCGAACAATAAACGGGCTTTTGTGATCATATCTTCATTTGGATTTGCAAAAACAATGTCAGACTGAGGTAAATCTTTTTGTGCAAATTTTAATGTCAACACTTTTTCAAAGCGTTTTCATCTTTATTCTCTGGAAGTTGTTTCAATACGTCCAGCCATTGTTGTGTCTCAATTAGGAATAGCATATTTTCAATACTATGAACGTGCAAAAAAAAAACTATAGAAACAATAATGTACATGGATGTACGTGTGCAAATCATGCATTTACCTGAATTCATGAATCAAATAATTGCAAAACAAGTTCAAGCCGGAAGGAGATACCAAAAGCCGACGCAACTCATTAGATAAGTCGCTGTGACCGCCAAACAATTTGTCTTCACCTGTGGGAGGAGTTTGAGAAACGGATCCGTTGCCATTTGTTGCCTTGCGCTGTGCGTACGAATACAAAGAGAATACAGTCATGGGGAGATTGTTCCAATAAAATACCGCGTAATTACTTGGGAGAATCGATAAGGTAGTTAGAATTGCTAGTTACGTGTATGTATGAAACATAAACATGCTATGCAGACCTCTATTTTATTTCAAAAAAAAAACGTATACATGTCGCTGTTAGCAGGTGTCCGTATGGCGCACTAGGAGAAGAGCGATTAAAAACAGTTTGCATGACAAGCCCGGCAATTATACAAAAGAGAATAACCCCAGACATCCATTTAAGTTCCCTTCGGACAAAAAAAAGATCTTCGAAGCGTGGTAAGTAATACAAAAGAATCACTGCGTGTACCACGATCAGCATTCCGCATGTAAAAATGGTAAGTCTCGAGTAAAGCGATGGCTGGTCATTATTCCATACCAAAAAGATAGTTTCAAGTACGCATATAGAAAAAAAGAATCCAAAGACATAGCACAGATTTTTGGTTTGATTTTTCGGTTGGAACCACTGCAAACACTTCAAAAAACTAAATCCGTAGTCTGTATTTTTCTGCAATACTCGATTCATACTAATAGACAATGCTATCCCGCCCGCTTTCATAAATTTTTGACTCGTATCATCATGCTTGGCGATATGAATTCGCCATTTTAGCGACTTGTATGTTTCCAACGTATTCCAGCTGTAATGTAGCCTAATCATATTCAATAAGGATGGCAAATTCAATGATATTTGAAATAATAACGCTTCTACTATACGATATCCTGGAAATGGGCTTATGCAACAACTTGTCTGCTCAAATAACAATAATATTTGAAATGTCACAACACAACGAAAGAAGCCAAAAAACTGAAAAAGCAGACTAAAGTTTGGATTCCTTTTCGTTATTGGCACAGACGAAATTTTCAAGAGTCCATAGTATACACAAATGCCATTCAGACAAATTAGGGCACAAACGCCATTAATGACAAAAATAAAGTATTGGCATGACGAACAGAGGCGTTAATCATTTTCTGACAGGTCTACAAGAGAAAACCAGTAGAAAAGGTTTTCTTTATCTCAAGTAAGAACGGTACACTTCATACACGCTGAATTACGTGAGTCAATGGAAGAAATGGTGAAATCTTTAATCAATTTGATATTGATTTTCAGAATAACAAGATAACGACGATAAAGAAAATATACACGACAAAACATGCGATAATCGTTCTAAGTACCCAAAAAGAAAACAAAAAAGAATAGCTAAATATTACAAGATCGAATGGTTAACACAAAGAATAAAAAGTAAATTTAAGTAGATATTGAAATTTGATTAGAAAACGGTTTAATTTTTATCTTGGTATCAATTACAAACTTGGGAGATGAATTAACACCATTTATGAGATATTATCAATGACCGAAGAAAAAGGCCGCTCGAGGCCAGAAAAAAAAGAAAGGCAGGAAAACCAAGCTACAAGAACTAGAAACCAAAGAAGATCATAATACCTAGAAACAAATGAAAAATTTACAAGTATATAAACGAACAGTATGAAAAAAATTTTGGACTATTCACTGATGATCACTATCTGGAGCATTAAAAATTTTGACTGCAATTCAAAATAAAAGATACTGTCAGTAAATGCTTAAACTTGTGATGATGATTGTAATTCCAAGACATTCAATGGGAAATTGAAATATAGAATAAAATAAGATATATTTAGTAATTCTGGTATTGATATTAGTTAATCATTACAAGCAAGCAGCAACGCAAATGGCTACAGGCGATCAAAATAATTTTTTTTAAAGCATCTTAAACTTGAAATGAGACTACAATGTCTTCACAATGTTATCTAAGGCATTGATAATGTGGACAATCCATTAGGAAATGTTTTACAGTTTCTTTTTCACCTTCACACCATTTGCAGTCTGGAGAATTCGCTCTTTTGATTTTGTAAAGGAAGAATTTAATCTAACTTTAACTGTAATGATCAGACAAATATATCTGCGTTCACGCACTTCCAATCGATGCAAAACGATCCTTTCGAAGGATTTAACTTCAATCAGATTGCGTAAATATCGTTTGTCAAATTTGCGTGGTTCTATTTCATTTACTTCGTTTTTCACATAATAATGGAATTGATATTGGACAAATGGATTCAATTCATGGAAATTCAGGAATGGTGCTGATTTATATGGTCTCTTAAACAATTTAGATTGATCGAATTATGCTTGGAATCTTGCTATCTTTGTCACTGCACTGCTACAGTAGATTGCAAAAAAAACTGACATACCTAAAGATTTAAAACTAATTTTTTTTTAAAAAAATATCTTGTACTTTTTAAATATGAAATTGGTTTTAAATAGGTTTTTTCTAGGTTGATCAAAAATATGATTTTTTCAAATGATTTTTAAAAATTTCGAAGGAGTTCATATAAATTGAACATGTATTGAAAATAATAAATTTTTTAATCTTTTTGTTTTCATTTTAGGAATCTTCAAGTCACGTAGATATTTTTAAAAAAAGAATT
>ASPP01010744.1:0-12575 GCA_000512085.1 Reticulomyxa filosa
AAAAAAAAAAAAAAAATACGTATACATAATTAAAAAAAAAAAAAACACGTCATATATGTAGGTTAACAAAAGATATCAATGTAGTTGCAAGCGAAATGAAAGACAAAATATTGGAAAGTGTTCCCTTGGAAGACTTTTCCCAAGTGCTGAATTTCATTCGAGATCGAGACGAAAAGTTGATGAGTTACGAACAACTGGCAAAAGAATACCAACAGTTTGAACAACAGTTGGAAATGGAAACGACCTCCTATCAACAGTTTTTGCCAGACATTCGCAACGATTTGAACACGAAAAAAGAGTTATGGTTTGGATTAAAGCAATGGATTGACAATGTGAAACAATGGCTTGCGGCACCATTTGCAAAGGCCCCTTTTGAGTTTATTCACAATGAAATTCGTAGCAATATCAAACTGGTTGGCAAGGCTATTCAATACTTTGGCGCAGAACATCAAGTGGTTTCTTTTTTTCAAAAAAAAGTTATTGAGCTGAAAAAAGCAATGCCAATTGTCCAGCACTTAACGAGCCCGGTAAAGAAAATAAAACTTAAAAAAAAAAAAGGAAAACTCACGTTTAAGTGAACTTTTTTTTTACTTGTAGGCCTTACAAGAAAGACACTGGAACGAACTACAAGACATTTTACATTATAACTTAAAAGAAAATGAAAATTGCACTTTGAATATCATATTTGAAAAAAATATGATTACATTTGAAAAGCAAATTGCTGAAATCGGAGTAAAAGCAGTGCAAGAACAATCATTGACGGAATCATTACAAAAAATAAAAGCGATTTGGTCCACTGCTGAACTGCCTCTGCAAAATTACAAAAATACGAAAGATATGTACATTTTAGCCGGGTTAGATGATACAATCGCTGGTCTGGATGAGTCATTGGTAACGATCAATACTATCAATTTAAGCAAATATGTCGATCCCATCCGAGAACAAGTAGGGGAGTGGAATAAAAAATTGATTTTGTTTCAAGAAACGCTGGACGAATGGGTCACTATGCAACGAAAATGGATGTATTTAGAAACCATCTTGACCAGTGGAGATATTGCGAAACAAATGCCGACAGAAACACAAATGTTCATGAAAATCGACAAATACTGGAAAGAGGTGAGAAAGTTTTTTTTATTTTGTGCGTCTCCTTTAACTTAGCTTTGCGTTTATTACTGTTATTTTTTTACAAAAAAAAAGGTAATGTTGGCAACATGGGAAAATCCTCATGCTCTCACATGTTGCACCAACAATGGACGCAAAGAAACAATGTTTGCACACAATCAGTCTTTAGACAAGATCGAAAAATCATTAGAAGATTATTTGGAAACAAAACGCCAAGTGTTCCCACGATTTTATTTCTTAAGCAATGATGAATTGTTGAAAACATTGGCAGATAGCAAGAACCCATATAACGTCTTGCCACATTTAAGAAAGTGCTTTGACAATATTTATTCATTAAATATTATCAATGACAAATCTTACACCATTCAGTCAATGGTTTCCAGCGAAGGCGAGGTGGTACCTTTGAGCAAAAACTTAAAAGCTGGACGAAAGTCGGTGGAAGAGTGGTTGGGAGCATTGGAACGATCAATGAAAAAAAAAATTAAACTGTTGATCCAACAAGGGGTTGTAGACTATGAAACATTGCAAGGTGCACCGAATTCTACTAAAAATGATGCCAGCAAGAAAGGCACGAATCGGACGGGCTTAACTCCAAAAAATGTTAACTTTCGATCGCCATGGATTATGGATCATTTCGCACAAGTTGTTATGTGCGCTGCCCAAATTATGTGGTGCAAAGGTATGTGATTGTTTTGGAAGACACTGAAACGAAAAAGATGGAGTGAGTAAAATCTTAGAGCCCCTCCATCTTTTCAAACTCTTTTTTTTTTTCCTTTTCATATTCTCTTCTTCTCCCGTTTTCTCTCACATCACCAGTATATCATAATTCAAATCTAAAAAGAAACGGAGAAGGTCCTGGAAAAGATCCACGAAACGGATAACAAGAAGTTAATGCAGCAATGGTTCAATACCAATGTAAAACAAATCGACGATCTGATGGTTTTGATACGTGGAAACTTGACATCGATTGACCGCAAAAAAATTGTGGCGCTAGTGACCACCGACGTCCATAATCGCGACGTAATCAGCGACTTAATTGCTTGTGGCTGCAGTAGCATAAGCGATTTCAACTGGCAAAAGCAATTGAGATTTTATTGGTACCCGGAGGAAGATGAATGCGTGGTGAAGCAGATATCTGCCACGCTGAACTATGGCTACGAATACATGGGAGTGACCTCAAGGTTGGTTATTACACCCTTGACCGATCGCTGTTGGATCACGGTCACAGGCGCAATGCATATCAAATTGGGAGCGGCTCCAGCAGGACCAGCTGGAACTGGAAAAACAGAGTCTGTCAAAGATTTAGCAAAAGCATTAGGAGTCCAATGTGTTGGTATGACGTATACAATATTCTTTTCAATTATGGAAAAAAAAAAAGATATTTTAAAAATTTTTTTTTTTTTTTTTTTTGTATACCAACTTTTAAGTGTTCAACTGCTCCGATCAAATCGACTTCAAAATGATGGCCAAATTATTTAGTGGACTGGCTCAAACTGGGTCATGGACGTGCTTGGATGAATTCAATCGTATTCAAATTGAAGTGCTGTCTGTGATTGCTCAGCAATTGTTATGTGTCCGCCAAGCACTTTTGAGCAACAAGGCCAAGTTCAACTTCGAAGGTGTAACGATACCCTTGCGCCCCACCTTTGGAGTCAATATAACGATGAATCCAGGATATGCCGGACGCACAGAACTTCCAGACAACTTAAAAGTACTATTTCGCCCTGTAGCAATGATGATACCAGATTATGGATTGATAGCTGAGTTAATGCTGTTTGCCGAAGGATTTGGAGAAGCCACCGCTTTATCTCGCAAAATGGTAAAACTGTACAAACTGAGTAGTGAGCAACTCTCACAACAAGACCATTACGATTTTGGAATGAGAGCTGTCAAATCTGTATTAGTCATGGCTGGATCTTTGAAGCGAATGTATCCTCATCTCCCAGAAGACGTGGTATTGATTCGAGCAATGCGAGATTCCAACATTCCCAAATTTTTATCAGCAGATGTCCCCTTGTTCAACGCTATTTTGGAAGATTTGTTTCCAAACGTTGCTATTCCAAATCATGATTACGGAGAGCTGGAAAAAGCAATTCGGCAAGTTATTGTAAAAAATGGACTACAGTGCGAACCCAATTTTGTCATGAAAGTTATCCAATTGTTTGATACATTTGAGGTAAGATTTGGAGCCATGTTGGTTGGTCCAACTGGTGGTGGTAAAACTCAAATTTATCGAGTTTTGTCACAAGCCATGTCTTTATTGCGAGGATCACAACATCCGGACCAAAGATTTCAAGTTATATACATACACATATATGTATATATGTAATATTATTTTTTTTCTGCTTCTTTGATGAACAAACAAAAAACATAACAAATGGATACAGAAAGTACACACCCATGTGCTAAACCCAAAATCAATATCGATGGGTGAGCTTTACGGAGAAATGAATCTATTGACACAAGAGTGGACAGATGGATTGGCATCCAATATAATGCGAACAAGTATCAAAGACAACACACAAGATCGCCATTGGATTGTCTTTGATGGACCTGTCGACACTTTATGGATTGAGGTAATTTTATTGAGATTATATGTATACGTATATGTAATATTTTTATTTGTTTGTTTGTGTCCTTTCCTTCGCAACACATGACGGCTAATTACGTATACAAAGTCAATGAACGGAGTGTTGGACGACAATATGACATTATGTTTGTCGAATGGCGAGCGCATCAAATTGAAAACAGAGTTGCGAATGTTGTTCGAAGTGCAAGACTTAGCTGTCGCTTCTCCTGCAACAGTGTCCCGTTGTGGCATGGTGTACGTACCTCCAGAAGACTTAGGTATCGTACCCTTCATCAAGAGCTTCTTTCAAAAGTTGGAGCCACAAGAGTACGTATCTCTAGAGGCAATACAAGAAACCTCTTCCAAAAAGCCCACACAGACGGAGCAGAAACAAGAAGAAGCGCAAAAAGACAATGAATTGATTGGAAACCCGACAAAAGAAAAGAGCACTCAGCTGCAAATAATTGCTAAAAACTCGCAAATTGACATTGTACAATTGTTTGCAAAACATTTGCCACCACTTATTCAGTTCCAAAGAAAGTATTGCAAAGGGCCCATTCATGCACATGACATTGCCATCTGCTCATCTGTGTGCTCGCTGTTTCAAGCATTGTTTATCAACACTGAATCTCTGGTGGTATCCACATCCGAATTTTTGCAAGAAGTGATTGAAAAAGCGTTTGTTTTTTCCATGATTTGGGGAGTCGGTGGTAGCATTAGTGAGCACCGAGAGCAATTTAGTGACCACCTTCGAGATCTTTTTCCCAAATGTGGAATTCCTACCAAAGGCACCGTGTTCGACTATATTGTGGATATTAACAAAAATACTTGGATTCAATGGAACGACTTTGTCACACCATTTGAATTTAAGCCAAGTTTTGTTAAATATATGAAATAAACAAAAAAAATTTTAAAAAATATTTCTTCCATCTTAAAAATAATGCCCTTTTTTTTAAAAAAAAAAATTCAATAGAAGTGCCATTCAATCAAATGTTAGTTCCAACGATGGATACGTATCGCTACTCTTATCTAATGGAAATGATGTTTGGAGTCAATCACTCTGTATTTTTCACAGGAGAGTCTGGAGTCGGTAAGACAGTAATTGTCAAAGACATGATATCTCGAATTCAAGTTTTTTAAAAAATTTTCTCAAATCTCCGTGCAATAATTTTTTAAATATTTTGAAAAAAAAAAAACAACAAACTCTTTTTCCTCCTCCCCATCCTTTAGGAACCCAAAAAGATATTTCCAATAATAATCAACTTTTCGGCTCAAACGGATGCAAAGTCGACCCAACTCAATATTGAAAAGAGACTACAAAAGCGAACAAAGACCGTGTATGGGGGTCCTGCTGGTAAGCGGGTCGTTATTTTTGTCGACGATATCAATATGCCCGCAAAAGAGACGTTTGGAGCCCAGCCTCCAGTGGAGTTGTTACGGCAGTTTCAAGACTTTAAAGGTTTTTACGACCGCGAAAAATGGTTTTGGAGACAGATTATTGACACTACTCTTTGCTGTGCTGCTGCACCTCCAGGTTTTCAACTACTTCTAAAAAAAAAGGGGCAAGGAGTTTTGCCAAAAAAAAAAAAAAAAAACAACATTGATGTCTTGAATGACGTATATCAATTGAAAAAAAAAAAGGTGGTGGACGTAATGAGCTCACGGACCGTTTCACTCGACATTTTATGTTGCTGTGCTTACCCAAGCCATCGGTAGATGTGTTAACCCGGATTTTCCAATCCATTTTGAACGGCTTTTTGTCGGTGAATGGATTTAAAGCGGAGTTGCAAATGAAATCGAAAGCAATAGTGCAATCGACCATTGACTTGTACAATGAAATTACGGCGTCACTGCTCCCGATTCCGGCAAAGTCACATTATACGTTCAACCTGAGAGATATTAGTGCAGTGTTTCAGGGGATGCTAATGGTGACACCAGTTACCGTGAACGACTCTGACAAGCTCACCAGACTTTGGGTACATGAGGCATGTCGCTGTTTTCATGATCGACTAATCAACGACGAGGATCGCCATTGGTTTGAGGAAGCAATAGCAAAGTACTTAAGTCAAAACTTCCATGTCACGTGGGACCGGTCATTATTTTTCGGAACAGATCCTTATCTGTGGGGAGACTTTTGGAAGGGAGGTGACAATCGAACCTACGATGAAATTAATAACATGGAAACCGTTGCAAAGATATTGAGACAACACTTGGAAAATTACAATTTACAGAGCGATGCTCCCTTAAATCTGGTTTTCTTCCAAGATGCTATTTTTCATTTGCTGCGAATTTGCCGAGTGCTAAGACAACCCCGTGGAAATGCAGTGTTGGTCGGCGTGGGTGGTTCTGGAAGGCAATCGTTGACAAAGCTGGCTTGCTCCATGTTGGAATATCAATGCGTTACGATCAAGTTGCGTCCAGGATATGACTATTCCATGTTTCGTGACGATTTGAAAGAAATTTTAATGAAAGCTGGAGCCGAAAGAAAACAAGTACGTATACTACTACTTTTCTCTCAGGGCACAAATAACGTATACGTTCATTTAGCTGATAAATGTCAAAAAAGATTATATACATATACGTGTGTGTGTGTGTGTGTGTGTGTGTATAATTAATTATATACTGATAGATTGCCTTTTTGGTGTCCGACACTCAAATCACGGATGAGAGATTTTTGGAAGACATCAATAATATACTAAACTCTGGAGAGGTACCAAATTTGTTCTCTTCGCCAGAGGAATTGGGTGCAATTGATGAACATATCACTCCTTACATGAAAGAAAATGATATGGCGATCACACCAGACAACATTTGGCACACCTTTGTCAACCAAGTTAAAACCAATCTACATTTGGTCCTGTGCTTTAGTCCAGTGGGCGATGCGTTCCGCAAACGCTGTCGCATGTTCCCATCTTTGATCAATTGCTGTACTATTGACTGGTTTGAAAAGTGGCCAAAAGAGGCGTTATTGTCTGTTGCGAATAAACTCCTCTCCAACATCACGGAGGATTTGCCTGAGCCAAAAGCACAAATTCAGAACGAATTGGCAGAAATGTGCGTCAGCATGCACACCAGTGCTGAGCTGGAATGTGCACTTTTCTACCAAGATTTGAGAAGAAAAGTATACATTACCCCTAAAATTTATTTGGATATGATTCACTTATATAAAAAAATGCTCACCGAAAAAAGAGAAGAATTAGAAGCTCGTCGAAAGGTTAGAATCAGTATAAGATCATTTCCCTTCTCTTCAATTTGCTCTCTTTTTTTTCTTAGTTGATTAAATTTGAAATGTAATGTAAACAAAAAAAGGTGTTAATCACGGGGCTAACAAAATTGGAAGATGCAAATGGTATTGTTGAGCAACTACAAAAAGATTTGACACTTTTACAGCCGCAATTAGTGATTAAACAAAAAGAGACAGCCGAACTGTTGGCAAAAGTGGAAAAGGATCAAAGTGAGGCAGACAAAGTAAAATCAATTGTAAGCAACGAGGCACGTTTGGTGGAAGAGCAAGCACGAGAAACGAAGGCAGTTCAGCAGGACGCCCAAGCTGACCTGGACAAAGCGTTACCGGCTTTAGAAGCTGCTAATGAATCATTGAAAACATTAAACAAGGGCGATATCACTGAAGTAAAAAACATGACCAAACCACCAGCTGGTGTGGTCATGGCCATGGAAGCAGTATTAATATTATTGGAAGAAAAACCAACATGGGATAACGCCAAAAAAGTTAAACGTTCATTTGATTTCAACAATACTTGTGTGGGAATAAAAAATACATACAAACCCACAAACATCTTGCCATAGGTAATGTCAAATACTGCATTTTTGAAAATGCTCCAAGATTACAATAAAGACAATGTCCCAAGTAGTATCGTCGCCAAGTTGAAATCCAAATATACCTCTAATCCCGAGTTTAGCGTCGAAAGAATGCAAAAAATATCAGTAGCTGCAACGACATTGTGCAAATGGGTCCACGCGATAGTGGTGTACAGTGAAGTAATCAAGGAAGTAGAGCCAAAAAAAAAGAGGCTGGCAGAAATGAATAATAAATTGGCTGAGGCAAATAAGCAGCTGCAAGTCAAACAAATTGAACTGCAAAAGATTGTTGATCAAGTCGAAGCATTGAAAAAAAAATGTCAAGAAACAATCAAACAAAAAGAAGAGCTGGAATTTCAATCGAAGCAATGCAAGGCAAGATTAGAAAGAGCCGAAAAATTGACATTTGGACTAGCGGATGAGCAAGTTATATATTTGCATATACGTATACACTTGCAAAAGGATACGTAATCAACTAGTTTGTTTGAGTTACTTGTTTCTCTCTTTAAAGCGCAAAAATAAAGTAAAATGAAATTAAAAAAAGGTGCGTTGGAAAGAACAAGCCGAAAAATTAACAAAAGATATTCGCTTTTTGATTGGTGACGTTTTCTTAAGTGCGGCGTTCATTAGCTATGGCCCAGCACTAACCGGAGCTTATCGTAAGAAATTAATGAACCAATGGATGAGTGAATTTAATATGCATCAATTAATTCCCTACAGCGGCGAGGGAACATATTCTTTTGTTAAATCCTGCGGTGATCCATTGGAAATACGAGCTTGGCAAAATTGTGGCTTACCGACAGATGAAGTAAGTGTGGAGTCAGGAATCATCACAAACAAATGCATGCGTTGGCCGTTGATGATTGACCCACAAAATCAAGCCAAACAATGGATTCGCAATATGGAAAAGAAAAATAAATTAAAAATTGTCAAAATGGATGACTCCAACATTTTACGAATTGTGGAGTCTGCCATTCGAAACGGAAACCCTTTGTTGTTGGAAGATATTAACGAGTACCTCGATGCGAGTCTTGATCCGATACTAAACAAAGGCATTTTCAGTCAAGGTTTGTCTTTGTTGTTGTAATAGTTATTATTTTTGGTGTCAATCCAATCAGGGATTGACGCCGTTCTAGAAGGTGGGAGGAAAAAAACGTATACTACATACACTTTATTTTTTGAAAGGGGGTCGATTGTTAATACGACTGAATGACCACGATATTGATTACGATCCAAACTTTCGGTTTTATATCACAACGAAATTATCGAACCCTCATTACACTCCTGAGATATCAATCAAAGTGACACTCATAAATTTTACAGTGACACGGGCAGGTCTAAGCGACCAATTGTTAGGAGACGTAGTGAGCAAAGAAAGACCAGAAATTGAAAGTAAAAAACAAGAGTTAGTCGAGCAAATGGCTAAAGATAAGCAAGAATTAAAGGCAATTGAACTAAAGATATTGAAAAAACTCACTGAAAGTGAAGGCAACATTTTGGATGATCAACAACTTGTGGACACATTGGAGTCCTCCAAGTTTACTTCCAATATCGTCAACGAAAGAGTTGAAGAGGCAGAAAAAACAGAGGCTGTCATCAATGAAACTCGAAATCAATATCGTAAAGTAGCCAATCGAGGGAGCATTATCTTTTTTGTTATTGCTGATCTGAGCAATATTGACCCCATGTATCAATATTCATTGAACTACTTTAGCAAACTTTTCAACAACTGCATCGACAAATCGGAAAAATCAAACCGATTAGAACACAGATTAGACATTTTAACAAAAAATATTACCAAGTGGATTTATGAAAATATTTACAAAAGTTTATTTGAAAGGCATAAACTAATTTTCTCTTTTTTTATTGCAACCAGTATTTTATTGGACGCAAATGAGATTACCGAAGAAGAGTGGATGTATTTTCTCCGTGGCAGTGTTTTGCAAACAGATCAAACGAATAACAAGCTGTTATCGAGTGCAAATCCAAATGCCTCCATCATCTCTGATAAAACTTGGCAAGAGATTTGCTTGTTAGAATTCTCATTGCCAAACATCTTTGGTGGATTGGTGGAAGAGATAACAAGACATTTTAATAGTGGATTTTGGAATGAACTTTTTACGGATAAGGAACCCCATAAGAATCATTTACCACATATCGTACAAAGAGCAAGCTCATGGGAAAAGGCATCACTTTTGACCAGCTTTCAAAAATTGTTGTTATTAAAGAATTTACGCCATGAAAAATGTGTGTTTGGAATTACTCAATTTGTGCAGCAAAACCTTGGCAAAGACTTTGCCAGTTTGCCACCGACTCAATTAGCAGATGTTTACAAAGATACGGACAATGTCACCCCGATTATTTTTGTCTTGTCTCAAGGTGCAGACCCATCCAGTATTTTACTGCGCTTTGCTAAAGAAAAGAGCTACGATACCCGACTTCACAATCTGTCGTTGGGACAAGGACAAGGGATCAAAGCAGAAAAAAATGATCGAAACAGCAGTGAGAAATGGAGATTGGGTGTGTTTACAAAATTGTCATTTGGCCAAATCTTGGATGAGTTCTTTGGAGCGACTGATTTTGTCAATGAGTGAAAACCCACACACTGTGCACAGCGATTTTCGATTGTGGCTGACGTCTATGCCTTGCGATTACTTCCCTATCCCTATTTTGCAAAACGGGATCAAAATAACCAATGAACCACCACGTGGTGTTCGAGCTAATCTAATGCGTTCTTGTTCTAGTGTCGACGAACAAATATTCACCGACAGTGCCGTCGCCAAACCAGAGACATTTAAACGATTATTGTTTGGATTGACGTTCTTCCATGCGGTCATTCAAGAACGACGTAAATTTGGTGCTTTGGGTTTTAACAAACCAGTTTTGCAAAAACAAAAAAAAATAATAAAAAAAAAAAAAAAAAAAAAAAAATAGACAAATAAACAAATAAATACATGCTTATGTGACACGTATACACGCACACACGTATACAAAAGTACGAATTCAACGACAGCGACTTGGAAACGTCCATCACAGTTTTGAAAATGTTTCTCAACGAGCAAGCCGAGATTCCTTGGGAATCGTTGCGTTATGTCATTGGTGAAATCAATTATGGAGGACGTGTCACTGATGATTGGGACCGCAGATGTCTAATGACCATATTAGGTCAATATTACAATGAAGATATCCTCGACAGCGAACACTATCTGTTAGTACCCAACAGCTCTTACAAAATTCCGGATGGAAAATCTAAGTGGTCCATATTTCAAAATTATGTGGAAACATTGCCTTATGAAGATGATCCTGTCATGTTTGGAATGAATGAAAATGCTAATATCACATTTCAGTCACAAGAATCTTCTTCTTTGATTGCCACTCTTTTGCACATACGTCCACAGGCGTCGAACAGCAACCAAAAGAAACAATCTGCCAACTCAGGGGACTCAAACAAAGTCAATACCCCGGATGAAATGGTCAAAGGAATTTCAAAACAAATTCTAGAACAAATGCCTGAGAGACTGCATACGGAAAATTTGAAAATGACAATGGAGTGTGAACATAATGGTCAAAAGCAAATCATCATGGATTCATTGGCAATCTTTTTAACCCAGGAAGCAAATAAATTTAATCGATTGCTATCTATTATTCAAATGTAAGTTCGTGCCAGATAATAAAAAAAAATAATAATTTTTTTTTTATATGTGATAAATCTCTTTTTTTTTTCCCCTCTCCAAAAAAAAAAAAAGGTCGTTAACGCAGCTACAAAAAGCAATTAATGGCGAAGTTGTCATGTCTTCAGAATTGGATGGTGTATTTATGGATTTGCTAAATAATAAAGTTCCTGCAATGTGGAGTAGTGCATCTTATCCATCTTTAAAACCTTTGGGGAGTTGGATTCAAGATTTAAATAAACGATTTGACTTTATTCGTAATTGTCTGACTTCTGAAATACCAAAGGCCTATTGGATCAGCGCATTCTTTTTTACACAAGGATTTATTACTGGTATTTTACAGAATCACAGCAGAAAATATAAAATCGCAATTGACCAGCTACAATTTAAGTTCACTGTTTTGAAGGCAAATACTATTAGTGAACTCTCTTCACATGAAGCGCCTTTGCCACGTGACGGTGTATATGTATATGGACTGTACTTGGACGGAGCTAAGTGGAGTCCGTCAGCACGATCATTAGATGATGCCAATCTGGGTGAACTACACTATGTATGTTTAAGTTTTACAACACACATTTATTTTGCTTTTTTAAATTTATTTAATGTGTAGCATTACACAACCATGCTCTTCTATTTTATTACTCTCATTCACAAAATAATTTTACAGAAAATGCCATTGATATGGTTTGAACCACGTTTCGATTTTAAACCAAACGAGCATGATTATGTGTGTCCAGCATATAAGACCAGTACAAGAGCAGGCATACTTTCTACTACAGGACAATCAACCAACTACATTTTACCAATACATTTGCCGTCCAGTAAACCTCCTGAATATTGGACAAGGCAAGGTGTAGCGTTGTTAACACAATTAAATGACTGAAAGGCAATAGTAATCAAACATTAATAGGGTTTTTCGTAAAAACTGATATCACTTAATTTTTTAATCTAATAATCACTGAAATATTCAATAAAAAATAAATTTTACAGTCACAAGCAACACTAAAAACAAAAATGAATTTAAAACTCATAAAAGATAGCCAATGGCATCAATAAAAACTCACTATTCCAACAAAAAACATGTCGACATATTATTCATTTTCTGAGAAATTACTTAAATGCAATTGTTTTTCTTAAAAAATGACTTATTACATTTTATATAATTAATGAACAACATATTAAATAGTAGTTTGCAAAGAAAACTGAACGCATAAAACGATATCATATGATGATAATTGATTTTCTCCATGAAAAATCAACATTTAGATCTAATTTTTAAAAAAAAAATATCTAAAAATATTGTAGTTTTTAAATATGAAATTATTTTTTTAATAATTTTTTTTTTTGTTTGATGAAATCAACATTTTTTCAAATGATTTTTGAAAATTCTGCGA
>ASPP01010817.1:0-16450 GCA_000512085.1 Reticulomyxa filosa
CTATATATATATATATATATATATATATGTATATGATTGAATAGCCCTGGCATTCGGAGAACCATTTCTTCCAACGTCCATAACTGTTTGCGGCAATTGCGCCGCTATTGATCGCAAGACGTGCAACACCACTCTTGGCCTATGCGTGGGTTGTCCAAGTCCCAATTGGGAGGCTTGCAATGTTTCGTTTCTTTGTCCGCCTTTGCAACACAACAAAAACAATATAATAATAAATATATATATAAACATATATGTATATACATATATACATATATTTATTTATTTATTATTGTTGTTGTTATAAACAGTATGCCAAAGAGCCCAGTTGCATGACCAAAGCACCCTTGGCCACTTGTACAAACGGCCTAACCCCAACTTGGGCTCCGACATCTCTGCCGACAAAAATGCCTACGACCAAAGTGCCGACCAAAGTACCGACCAAACGTCCGACCAAGCGTCCCACCAAGCGTCCTACCAAACGACCGACCACCAAACAGCCATCGAAATCGCCGACGCGAATACCCACAAAGGTTCCAACGAAGCCACCAACTGCAATGCCAACCAAATTGCCAACTAAAATTCCGAGCGTGTCTCCCACGCTATGGCCGACCAAAATTCCGACCGTGCCTCCCACGCTGCGGCCGACCAAAATTCCGACCGTACCTCCAACGCTGCGGCCGACCAAAATTCCGACGTTGAACCCCACCCTGTTTGTCATCAACTTTCCAACAGCTCATCCCGTTGCCAGCACTACTAAAGGCCCCACGCAATCTCCCTCGACAAGCCAAGCCGGTGCTGTTGGCTGCATCCCGTCGACGAGACAAAGCCCAGCGACTTGGTTGCCTCTCTCCATCACCACACCGGGAACCATTGTTGGCATCGAACTCCATCGGACTTCGGGTTCTTTCGACGTGGACCAACAGCCGGCTTTTTGGGGCACCAAACGAACAGACCAAGATTTGTTTGGCATTTTTGTTACGGATAGTAATGACAATGTTTTATATCCAACGAAGTTTGTCAATTGTTTCATTTATACATATATATACATATATGTATATGTACATATATGTATATATATACATATACACATATATATTTGTCTAAGATTTGATAAAACAAAAATAAAATCTGCAATGCATGTGAATGCCCTCCTTTAGCAATACATTGCATTATTATCCTTTTTCACAAGAGTGGTACAGATTGTACCAACAAGACACCAACGAATCTGTGTTGCAATTGGAGCAGCCTGCAATCAGCGTTTCTCAAGTACCAACGTTTTGGAAGCTTTATTTAGGGGAAGTGTTGTTCAACATCAATGTAACTGGAAACAAAGGATCCACTTGTGTGAAGGCGTATCTCATGTACCAACAACAACAAGGACAAGTATCACTGATCGGACCACGCAGTATCAGTTATTGTGTACTTTTTTTTTTTTTTTTCCATTACATATCACTCAAAAAAAATGGAGAAGGTAGGAGAAATGTAAAGTGAAATGCAAATGAACGTATATCTATTTACACTGTGCGTCTTACAGCACGAAAAGAAGGACCGAAATGGAGTCCTTTGAGTCAGATATGTATACCCGGCAAGAAGGGAATGGATTCAAGCATATTTCCGCATGGCTTCAACGTGTCGTCCATCGGAGGATTTGCAGAAATTATCATGCCCGTCAATGAATGGATTTATGGATTGCGTTTTGTCTATCATTCAGGACCCGGCATCAGCGAGCATAATGTGTCTTGCAATTGGGGCTCGAGTATCAGTCATTCCTTTGGAATTGATGTCATCGATCCTTTTGAAAATATCATTGTCTTTCCAAATCCGTTAATTTATACATACGTATACACATATACACATACATACGTGTATATACGTATGTGTGTAGTAATATAAAAATTCAA
Organism: Reticulomyxa filosa; assembly: GCA_000512085.1. NCBI lineage: Eukaryota > Foraminifera > Reticulomyxidae > Reticulomyxa > Reticulomyxa filosa. The sequence continues at coordinate 1,902 of ASPP01010817.1, forward strand.
AGCTTATATTTCAAATATAACACACATATAAAGACGTACAATTGGATATTCTCCTTGCGATAAACAAACATTTGCCAATTATTGTATAAAGGATGCAGATCCGTGCGCAAGTCAGCTCACCCTCACACAACTTGTGAGTCCAATCTACTTTGACAAAGAGCATCTATTGCAAGTTTATTTCAGTAGCGTATTTAACGAAGACCTCACATCCACACGTAACGTATTCGGATACACTTGTGCACGAGTTGAGGTTTTGTCATCCTCCAAGCAATGATATACTTTTCGTTCCCTTCTTCAAGCGGTGCAGGTTTTCCACATAATTTTTGTTTTGTTTTGTTTTGTTTTGTTTTGCTTTGTTTTCTTTTATTTATTTTTTTTTTTTTGGTTCAAAAAATGTCGTTTGGGTGATTACAAAAAAAAAAAAACCAAAAAATAATTTTAGGTGTTTTGTGTTTATTATCTCTTTTATCGTGTTGAACATGCGTGTTTTCTGTGTTTTTTTTGCCAAAAGGAAAAAAAAAGAAAGAAAGAAAAACAACAAAAGAAAATGTTTCATTCCGGTCGTTTTTTTGTTGCTTTTTTGACCTGTGTATTTTTTTCCTTTTTTTCCTTCAGCATTTGGCGGCTGTCTTTGTTTGTGTCATCTTTTTTCTCCCCAAAATAAGATTTATGCTGTGTCAAAGAGTCCTTTCATTTTGATGCTCCAGTTGAAATACAGTTTTAAGGCAAACTTTTTTGCTATGACTTATGGTAATGTGAGTTCGGTTGTTGTATTTCAATTGGCACTCAAAAAAAAACTGTTTGCTTTCTTTTAGATTCTCCGCTCTTGCTTTCTTTTGTTAAAGATATGCTTTTGTTTTAATAAAGAAAGTGGCCACATATACTTCTTCCATGATGACTGATGTAACAAAAAATGTTTTGAAATTATATTCACAATAAATATATCGATTGAACAATGAAAGGCAAAAGTATCAAAATAATACAAATTTTCCCAATGTTTCAATTGAAGACAATAAATGTCAACATACAAAAGTGAATGCCTTCTGATCTCCGGAAAAGGAGGAACAAACAGAAACCAAAAAAGGATCACCAACCAGAGAAACAATTTTCTGTAGAACAAACAAAAAGCATCGAATAAATTATGAAACGATTTGTCTTTACTGGAAGCAATATGCTGGAAAGAAATGGAATTAAAGCTGTGAGTATGCGCGAAATACCGGTGTCGCTTAGTGAAACAGGCAAGCCCAAAAGTATATTTCGCGTCTTTTGTAAGCTTAGATATCGGATGTCAGTTCTGGCGAATTTTAGAGGATTTGGCAAGTTTTATGCGCTATTGCCAACAAAAGTACGATTCTTTCATCTATTGAGACACATGTTTTTTGTAAGGAAGTTGACCAAATATTGCTTTTTTGACATTTCATACATCATTGGAGTAGATTGGGCCAATATAAATTGAGCTGCAGCTATTGTCGTTCGATTATTGCAAAAATGGCATGCTTTGTGCAAATGGTAAGAAAATGTTGCGAATGGCCGGATGTCAGCGAAAGAGAATTCTCTTGTTTGTTCGAGGCCATACTTGTTATAGACTATATCAATAATGAAGTTTTGTTTGCATTCTTTTGCATTTGGTCTTTGCATTTCAATGATGTGTAAATCGTTTGATGTTCCAAAACTTCGGTTTCTGAAGACAACATCTTTATACTGATTTTGTTTAAATTTGTTGTTTTTCCTTGTAAGTTGATTATTTCTTGAACAAGAAAATGTGATGACTTGCACTTACGAATAGGCTTAGCAAATGCAAATGGCAAGTGATGAGTGATTGCAGAAACGAAGATATTTCCATTTGCTTGACATCAAGCGTAACAATGCTGTGTTGTGAATCAAGTGTTGTGAGCTTGATTGAAAATTTCATTGACTGACTAGTTTTGAGGATTTCAAAATCCGAACAGCAAAATTTCGCGGTTGTGTTTAATGCGAAGTATTACTAGTTGCGAATATCTATTGTAAAGTAAAATTTAAAAAAATACTGGAAGTAATAATGCCGAAATCAAGTGATGTTGGAAATGTAACCAAACAGCGATTAGGCTTGTATTGTCAGTTTTTACCAAATAACTACAAGAAGCAAAATTCGGTATTTGCTCTTAATAACCAGTTATTGGAGCTTTCATTTCCAATGATATCCAACGAAATGCTTGTTTTAATAGTGTTGGTATTTCTCGTTCAAAAATTTATTGTTATAAGATTTTGACTAATTTGAATAAATTATTTGACTAAAAAAGCATCGGTTGGAACAAATTAGTCAATTATTTAGAAAAAGTGAATTTACATATCTAATGTAAATGCTTTGATATTGTCGTATCGATTTACAAACAACATTGTAAATTTGTTAACGATAAAACCATAATATATAAAATATTCATTTATAATTACTGCTATATAATAAAAAAATTCAAATTATACAATTAAATGTAAGAAATAACTAGGAAAAAAATAAGTTATAAATAAACAAATGCAAATACTCATTTAAAACCAAAATGAAATATCAACAAATACACAACGAAAATATTAAAAATGAAAATTAAAGTTAATATTTACTATTGAAAGTAATACTAAATTAAAAAAATATTAATACAAATATATTTAAAGTAAATTACAAATTTGTTGATATTATTCAAATAAATATTATAATTAACAGTATTTATTTTATATATAGTAAATACTATAGTTTGCAAAAAAACATTACACAAAAAAAATTATGCTTTTTTAGTATTTGATTTGTATATCTTTATTGAAAGTAGCTAAAGTAAAAATAATTTTGTAGATAATAGAATAAATTAGATAATATCTTTAATCTATGTTGTAATATCTTATCTCTTGTACTTATTTGAAAAATTCAACGTTAAAAAAAAAACTACCTTACTAACAAAAAAAGTTTAAAATTAATTATACTGACAATATTAAAGTATTTAACGCAAAATAAACACAAGAAAGTAAAAATCATTGTGATGAAGTAGATTGATTAGCTTACAAAGTGGATAGCTTTTGCAAATGCTTTTGTAGGGAAAGTATATGCAAAAAGTGTAAAAACACTTCAATGTTGGAGTGATAATTGTCCAAAATTGGAAAAAAGCATTCACACAAATGTAGGACGTCAGCTGGAAGAGGTGTACTAAATGTAATACGAAAATGGTTTTGCTCAAGAAACCAATGTTCGATAAAACAAAAGTAAATTAAATAAAAGAAAGATGAATAACGCAACCAAAGAAGAAAACAAAGCAAAAGAGTAAGTGAAGTTGGTTGAGGAGTTTTAGCCCACTGGGGACTCCCAGGTTCCTTCAACGTTCAGATATTTATAGGGCCTTGCCCTACAAAATTGTAGAAAAATGGAATAAAATTGTTCTTTTCATTACTTCTAAAGATCAAAATTTGTATTTAAAATATGTAAATTTTGAGATCTTATTTAAAAACCGTTGCTGTTGTTTTTTTTGTGCAATAAAACTGCATTATGGTTGGAATACATTTTAATACATTCGTTGTATTTCAAAATGAAAATACGAATGATCTTTGTTTGATACACATAACATATGTATTAGCTTGTAGCATTAACATTTTAAAAAAAATTGTCTTTTTCCCTTCATGAGTTGAAACCATAACAAAGTTTCTCAAGCGTGCACTGATTAAACACACCAAAGTAATCTAAAAAAACTTGCAATTCACAAAGTTGTTTTGTTTATGTATTAAATCCTTGACAAGACGTTAGTCCGATTTGGCAACTTGTAAAATCCACCAACGGACATAGCAATTCCAACCAAACTTAAAGGAATCATTTTCCATTTTAAATCCCACTTTTTCAACTGCATGGGATCACTATGAACAGCAACCGACTGTTTCGCGATTACCACCTTACTTGCATATTCTTTCAAAGGCGTATTTGTTTCAGTCTTTTCACGTTGCGTTTGGCTGTGTGATGAATGTGTAGAGTTTTGTCCAGTTGTTTTATCACGTGACGCATTATTCGATTCACTATTGCCGTTACCATTTCCACTATCGGTTTCATCTTTTACATCAGAACTATCCAAGTGATCCATCTCTTTGCGAGTCGTATCGTCTTTGCGCAAATGTTGTGTTATATGTGTCAAACTTGCGCTGAATGGGCTGTTGAATAAAAACCGAATGCTAAATTCACTGTGAAAATACAACACCCACGCACACCACAACACACAATTTTTTTGATTTTTTAGTTTTTAGTTTTTAGTTTTTTTAATTTGCGTATGTGTGCAAAAAAAAAAAAAAAGATTTCTTAGAAATACCTGTAAACACCACCATTGACATGTTGGGAAATAAACAAACTGCATCGAATGCAACCAATGTTGATGTCCTCATGAATAGAGCGACTGACAAATGAAACAAAAGGATATTTGGTTGAAGCATTTTTGAACACTTCGGGGTTTGGAAATCCCAAAGTATTATACAATAACTCCACACTGCTCCAGCTTTTGTAAAATATCAATGCAAAACCCATTTGTGTGCCTAAATTCACAAACAAGTCATTTATTTTTTGCCGTACCTTTCTTTTTTTTTTTGATATTTATGTTTTTTTTTTCAAAAATGATGGCAAAAAATGTTCTTTTTCTCTCCCCTCTTTTACTCTTCTTTACCTTCAATGTGAGGTCTTAAGAATACGTTGGCCCCTAAAACGGGCAATACCCCTTGAAAACCGGGCATAAATTGGTTGGCGATGTTTTGAATTAACGTTGCTACGTCCGGGTGAAGTAGCGAATGCGTGGCGATGCTTTGACGAATCGTGCGGATCACATCTTCAACTCGAAGATCAATTACGCCTTTTTGACCCACATATGTCGTCCAATAGACACGCAACTGCCCATTGGAATATCCCAACGACAAATCCCCAACTTGCAAAGGGTCTTTCACTCCTGGCACATACCGAACTTGGGTAAAACTATTTCCATCAGCTACAGCGAATAATCTAGAGCTCATATCTTGAATTCTTTTCATCTTGTCACAAAGGTGATTTCTTTTTAGGTTAATTACCAACAAAGTTGCAAACTAAAAAAAGAAACCCTTTACCTACGGTCAGAAAAACAGTTGGAGGTTCCCAAGCTTTCGGGATTATTGTAATGTATCCAATGACAAGAAGTAGACAGCGTTTTTTTATTGAAGAAGATAGTGTGAATGTGCACTACAAAGATTTTATATTATCCATATATAAATTATCTCTGTTAACCTAATTAAAAAAGAGTTTATATCAAACACAATAATTAAGTATATCTGTGATTATTGTGAAACAATGGAGCGAATAAAAACTAAAACATGATTAAAAATATGTAAATAAAAAAAGTTGGAGCATATACAATCATCAACGATTTTAGTTTCATAAAAAATATGCTTACATTATTTTGTAAAAATGAAATATTGGCACTGTAAAAGAGCAATTTGAAACACACTAAAAAATTATTTATTAATATTAATTCGCGTAAAATGTGTTCAATTCACCAGATGGATAAAGATTTCAACAGATCTGAATTTTTTAAATTATCAAATGATAAAATGATCGATTTAAATAAACTTTTTTTGCTTGTAGTTGTTAAGAGCCTATAGTCACAAAATAAAATCGATCAAATTGTTTGTTTCCAGTTTTTTTTCTGATGAAATAATTATTTGATCAAATGTAATTTATTTGTATCCATTTCTTTTTTAATCAATACAGGAAATGCCAAATTTTTTCTTTGTCCGATGTCGTTATTGCATTTTTTAAAAAATTTAGTTAAACAATGCGGTTAAATTGAGCAAATGAATTAATTTTTTGTGCCGCCTCAATTGATATAACTTTTTAAACCTAAAACCTTTTTTTAGTTTTTCTCACAGCTCTCGCTTTCAAAAAGGGTCACCCGTTCTTAAATAGATTTTCTGCGTTACTCGTTGTACTTTTGAAAACTGTTTTGTGTAAACATTATTATGACGGATCAACTACAATCTTGTCATATTTGCAATTTCAGTCTTGCGCTATTGCGCGTCTGTGCAAAGAAAAGGCGCTCAAGCCTGTTTTTGCGTAAACTGTTTTTTAATTACTAAGTTAACTTCTTTTTTTGTTAATGACATCACGTTCTTTCCCTTATTGTTGATCATAGTGCAATAAGAGGCTTGTAAGTGATGTTAAATAAAAGTAATTTTCCATGGCGAGGTACCGACTTTGCATGATCTGTACCTCAAAACATAAAATTACACATTTTTTAAAACCATAAAAGAGGTAATAGTCAATTTATGTATAACAAAAAAATAGAAATGACGGCAAAAGGGGTAAAACTAATTTCCAAGTCGTTTGTTCCATGGATAACGCATAAAAGGTTTGTTGAATGTACAAGATCTCTTTTTTGTGATGACTTATAATGTCATAGTTAATCTTACTGTAAACTCCTTTTCGCAACATCAAAACGTTTGAATTTGCGAACGTGTTGTTCAATAATTTGAATTTTTTTTTGTTCTTGTTGTATGCTCTTTGCATAAAGAATCTACAACAAAAGAAGGGTTTTGAGTGATCGAGACTAAAAAAGAGCTGAAATGTAAATTTTTTAATCTTTTCTAATCAAGTGAAGATAAAAAAAGACTAAACATTGTGATTTGTTTGAATTTTAATAGGGCGTTTGCAGATGAAATAATACTATTTTGGCTGAAGATGCAATTTCTACAAAAATAGTTAAACGTGTTGTCATTATTTTATTTTAGGATATCTTTTTTTTGGGTCCAAAAAAATGAATCGACTGTTTTTCTGAAAAAATAATGGAAAAAAAAGAGTTAGAACAGTAGTGTACAAATTCACTTAATAGTTGTTTGTTTTTTTAAAGAAAAGCCGAATATCACGTTGTCGTAGTGGGCTTTGAAAAGCACAAACAAAAAGCGTTTTGTAGTGGGAGGGTTTTTGTAATAACAATGCAAACAAAGTTAGTGTGTTGCACTTTTCAATCGTATTATCAATAAATTAATTTAAAAATATTTTCATTTACTGAAGCAACTAAAATTTCTCAAACTATCACGTACACAATGCATTCTTGTGCAAAATTAAGGAAGCGAGCATTAATATCGTTTAATAAGAAGTTTCTAAACTAGGAGCATTTCTAAAAATATTTTGGAAAAACATTTTTGTACAATTTTTTATACTTGAAAACGCTTCTAAGCTTATTGTTTTAAAAAGTTAACCCAACAGTTTCCTTGCGAACTAACATGTTCCTCTGTTTTTCATTTTTCGGCTGTAGACATATAAAATTTTGTTGATTGTTTGCTTGTTGAAAATACAAATTGTGTGAACAAAGCATTTGCAACATTTCCGAGTTGTACAGTTCACACTCCAAACAAGATAACAAAAATTGTTAGTTTCCCTGCCAAAAAAAGAAAAAGAAAGGCCGGACAAAAACATAACCAAACCGAAGCAAACAACACACAACATCAGGATATAACATCGCAATGAATTCCTTATCATCAAAACAATTTACTCTCACAAACCCATCAGACACAACAGAAAGGATTAACACCAAAGCAAGACAAAGAAGCAGTACCAAGTTACGAGCTGGAAAGTGTCACATTGAGCAAAGTTCAACCGACGTGGCCCAAATGATAATTACCGAACGAGATTCTTTATCAGAGTACATGGACACCCCACAAGGCAATTCCTTAAAAAAGTTTCAGCAACAACAAAGGTGTGAAGTATACGTATTTTTCTTTAATAAAAAAAAGGAAATTACTTTTCTGAAAGTATTTTGTGCCGATCATTTTTTTTTTTCTTTCCTCTTTCTCGCACCCACCTAAAAAAAAAAGTGAGGAAACCCAAAACCTGCAAGATACGAACACTGAACCGAGTCAAAACGTCAATACTAACAAAACACGTGTAGTGGCAATAAATCCAAACAATCGTTTAAAACTCAAAAATCAGGAAAGTGATGATGGATTATTTGACGTAACAGACAGTGAGGATGATATCCAAAGCAACAACAAGAGCACGAATAAAAACAAAAACAAAAGCACAAACAATGGTCACAACAAAGAGTATAGTAACTTTAGTAAAAAACTGATAAATCAGAATGTACCAAGCAATAAAAACAATGGGAGAAAATTAACGATAGGAAGAGGTGAAATGAGTCTGAGCATAAGAAAAGGAGCGAATGGCAAGCAAATGAAGAATGACGTGAGCAACAGTGCTAGCGTGGACAGTGCATCTCCGCATTTGTCCAACCTAGTGTTAAGTGATCAATCTTCGTACGAGTTGGAGACAAACAGCAAAGTTAAAAGCGATGGCTATGGGAGCAGTGAAAGCGCCGTCGTTAATGACAGCTACCATAAAAAATTGAAAAAAGGTCAAAGCAATGAAAGTCAAGCCAGCATAACATTTGACTCCTTCACTCACAAAGATCTCAGACCAGGACAAAGCAATAACATTATTTTCGCACCTATTACCAGAGAAGAGCACAAACGGCAGTCATGGATTCATGCCCCTCAAAATGGTTCTTTTTGTATCCTTTTTTCAATAATTTAAAAAAAAAAAAAAAGGGGAAAATAAAAAAAAAAAAGAAATTGACAGTGAAGAAGATTTGACAATGTCAGAAAAAGAAGAGCAATCAGGCAGACAAATTACATCGAAAGAAGAGAAGAAAGTAACAGAAGCACGTGAAGAGTCGTGGAATTTTGCAGACGATTACGACACCGTGTATGGCGAAAATACCGGAGAGAATCTGACAAGTAAGAAGAGTGGCAGTGGATTGAGTAGTAGTCAATTGAAAAAAGCAAACAAAGACAAAACCGCAGTGATCGACTCTTCGACAAATGAGTCGAAGGTCGGTCTCCAGCCAATGACAGGCGAGAAACAGAATGTGGGCATCACACAAGGCAAAGACGAATTTCTGGACGTTGACGAGGACGTAGAACGTAGTTCGTTTGCGACACTTGGCAACGAAGGGAGAACGGTGAAGTATGACTTGGTCTATTTAACGTCCTCGCCATTGGTAACCAAGTCATTGACGGGGTTTACTCCGTTGGTTCAGTTGAACATCAAAGAGGAGTGCGAGCGCTTGTTCGACACACTGCAAAGCTGCGGCGTGAAGTTGAGCGTGAAGCATGAGGTGGCCACGTCCACCTCTTTGGTTACCTCTTTCATCAGCGGCTGTCGTGTCATGCACTACAGTGGACATGGGTTGCCGCAGTCCCTCATCTTCGAAGACCGCAAAGTTATTGGTACCGATCACTTGATGAGCTGCGAATTAATCGGACGCACTTGCAAAGGTGTTAAACATGCTCCTCAGCTCGTTTTCGCGAGTGCCTGTCACAGCGAAGTTGTAGGTAAGACAGACAGAAATAAGAACATGTATCACACTTTTTCCCCAAAACATTTGTATGCGTATACATATACATGTATATGTATATGTTATGTACATGCATATTAAATATATTATTAATATCCAACAATAACCTAAAAAAAAAAAAAATATTAACAGGAAAGGCTTTTGTTGAAGCAGGCATAAAACACGTGATCGCAGTGAAGACAGAATTTGAATTGAATGATGACGCAGCCAGCGAATTTACCAACCATTTTTATCACGGCTTGCTGAATGGGTACACCATCCTTGACGCGTTCAAGCAAGCCAAGAACGCCGTGAATGGAATGGCGGGCGTCGGAAAGCAAGATGAAGACAAGTTTGTATTGCTGCCCGTGGACCCGAGCGGCACCCTGCACAAGGTGACATTATTTCCCCATGGCAAGTTGGTCCAAGGAGAGCTGATAAATGACAGCGTCGCCTTGCCACCAAATAATTTACCTCCACCTATTCCACACTTTCTTGGACGAAGTGTGGACATGGTAAAAGTGATCCAACCCATAGTCGAGAGCGGGGTCAAAATCGTGAACTTGATGGGGTCGCAAGGGGTGGGGAAATCGGCTCTGGCGTTGATGACCGCCCGATATCTGTGCCATCGACATGTGTTCAAAGGAGGAGTGTTTTATATTGACGTGGCGAAATTAATGCCCACCCACTCGACACTGGAGTCGATGCTGATTCACACGATGAGATCGACGGAAAAATATCACGTCCTCCCCGAATCCGAGTTCTTTGCCAAAATGCATAACTTTGAGCGCTTGCTGCTCGTGTTTGACCACTTGGACAAGTTTATTCTCAAATCGACGGACGACGAGCACACGACGAATGGCGGCAGTGGGGAGGAGGATAACAACAATGGCAATGGCAACGGTAATGGCTACGATTATGACGTTGGAAATGACGGTGACGACAACGATGATGGGGACAGTGCAAATGTCGATTACGACGACGATGAGGACAACAAGAATGATAGCAGCATCGAAAGTGATGATGCATTGGATCATGATGGAATCGAACGAAGGAAAGGAAGAGTCAACGCAATGGGAAAAGGAAAAGGAACAGGAAAGGGAAGAACAAAGGGATCTCCTCAACGAGGTCGAATTGGCGGTGGACGATCTGGCCGTCGTTGCCAACAACAACAGCAACGAACTAAACATCAAAATAACCGCGTTATATCCAAAAAAACCATCCAACGGACCAGCGAAGCTATCAAGTCTTTTTTCAGTACTGTGTTCGACTTGACCCGAACGGAAATCAAAGTGCTGGTCGTGTCGACGGACAAACGACACGAACTTAGTGATATTCGCGGGGGTATGATTCGCTATCAAGCTTTGCAAGAGCTTTCGTCGGAAGATTCCGCCAAACTTTTTTCACGCTTGGCCAATCAATTTCGATGGAAGGATGTCTATTCTCATGAAGAATTAATGACGTTGCTGCAAAATAACCCTTCCAAAATCCATAAAATCGCCCAATTGAAACATGCCTTTGAATGCCAAGATTTGAGGACGGTTGTTGAATCTTACAGCATTAAACACAACTTGGAACATCGATTTCGTAAGAATGGCGCATTTTCACGTGATGGCGCTAGGCACAAATCTCGAGGCCATCGCCATCCCACCAATACTAACCTCAATGCCAAACCCAATGCCAATGTCAATGTTAATAATATTACTATCAATAACAATGGCAATATCAATAACAATGGCAATATCAATGCCAATACCAATATCAATGTCAATGACGGTGCTAACACAAATCTAAACCGACGTGAAAGTAAAATGGAAATCCAAAAATTCCGTGAAAAACAACGTCTTTTGGTGGAAAAACATATCAATGATTTAAACGCACGCAAAATGTGGATCAATGCGAACGGTTCGAATACTGTTCCATTCAAGGCGATATTTGAACAATTGCGGAACAATTTAAAACTTATTTCGTCTGCACGTCCATTGAAAGAAGTCGACATAATTGAACTTTTTCAACCAAAATTGGATCGATATGATAATTTGAGCATTGAGAATTTTGAAAATTTATATTCTTGGTTTGAAGGCATCTGTCTTTTAATTGCCACTCTAAAAGAGTTATGGGTAGATACCAATCCTGTCAGAATCCAAGGTTTTATTGGTCGCGTCAATGCGGAGAAGAAATTGCAAGTTTGTGTTTTTTACATTTATTCATCATCACTATTTATTTAATTTTTGTTTGTTAAAAAAAAAATAGTCAGCCAAACCTGGTACCTTTTTGATACGTTTTAGCACCACCCAGCTACGTTCTATTGTAATTTCCTACAAGGAAGATGCATCTTCCCCACAATCAGTGCAACACATCAGTGGATTATTGGTTCAAGACAACAAATTTTTATTCAAAGGGCACGATTATTTGTTCCCGTTGTGCAGTTTCATCATCAGTTATGCTAAATTTCTCATTTGTACTGCGAAACCCAAGTCATTCCAAAAACAGAGGTATTTTGGAGTGACGCAATTTAAAGTTTTTTTATTGTTTGTCTGTTCGTTTAATTTGTTTATTTTTTCTCCAACTCTCGTTATCACACTTTCTTTTGGTGTTATTGTTTTTTTAAATTTTTTTTTGTTTGATGGTCCCGAAAGAAAGTGTGGCAAAAGTTTTGGAAGAAAAGCTTTTTCTTTTGAATTGTTTTCTTTTGTTCATTCTTTATTACTTTTTTTTTTGTCCCTCTGTCCGTTGTCTTAGATAAACTGCCCCAGCCCACACTTTTTGTAGCAACAAACTTTTGCAGGATTTGCCTCGCACTTTTTTGACTTGCCTCAATTTATCTTATCAAAGTAGTGTGTTTTTTTTTTAAAGAATAAACTGTTAATGCTTATATTCTAATTTTCGTACATACACAAAATTTTGCCATTAACTTTGTTTTTCTTATCAAAGAAGAAGGAATTTGATCACAAAAGGATACTTGGGAAAAAAAGTTTACGCACCAAAATCACTGAAGACACAACGAGCAAAAAACGATCTTATAAAAGTTAATGCCACACCCACAAACTATTCAAAAGTGAAAGAAAAGAGACAATATTGCTAAAATCAATCTCACAAAAATTTATTTGTTGTGGAAAAAAACAGAGCTGTCTTCAAAAATGGACGACAACTAATACCATGCAAAAAAACAAACAATACAAATAATGTGCCTTGTCTCATTTTGAAAAGAAAGGAATAAAAAGTAATGAAATCAGATATTTCTCAAAAAATGAGTCTTGGCACTTAACAAAAAAATAAAGCAAAATAAAATAAAAAAAAAGAGTAAGTACGACAAATGTATGTTATGTTGTTGTGCTATCATTTTTGTTTTGTTGGTTATCATTTGGTTCATCCTTGCCACCACTCACACTTGGATCAGTGCCAATTGAATCATCCATGCTTTCAGTATACCGAAGTGGGGGTAGCGGCAGTGATTGTAGCCGTGGTTGGACATTGCCTTGGAATCGAGACATTTTTGCAACGTTTTGGGCAAGTTCTTCATCAGTCATCTCATCATTGCCGTCAGTTTCCCTCAACGTCATTAACTCAATGCTGTGATGATAAGCGTGTCCAGAGGCAGGAGGCAAAGGAAAAGCGTCATTTTCTTGGGTATGTGAAACTTTTTGTGAGAGCAAAGGCTGTGTTTTGCCATAGGTTCCCCGAATGATTGTGTCTAACGTTGACTGGCACGAGTACGTCTCAGCATACCAACGTTCAATTCTCATATTCTCTGCTGTAACAACATCGTTGTCCCGATGTAATTCAGGCCCAACCACTGCCGCACATAAGCAAACCAAGGCTTCTTCATATTTCACGTACCATTCACAGTCTGGCGGCAAATCGGCATCAGCATTGGTATTTCGATGAACTAGCAATTTCAGGCGTCGAAGCAGTAAAAGCATATCTTTATGAGATACTTCGCGTTGTACTTTCAGCATACGATTCTGTCGGTCTTTGTGTACAGACATTGCAAAAACTAAGCCGGAAACAATGAAAGAAAGAGGAGAAGAGGGAAAAAAAGAGTCAAACCTGACATTGGAATCATAGCAGACAATTGTCTGGACAACAGAAAGGAATTACGTTTTTGAGAACCAGATTGCTGATTTGAAGGCTTGGAAGTGGTTCGTGGCGAGGAAGCAGTGAAAGGATACATCGACGCATGATCTTCAAACGGGGTCACTGTTATCTGTCCCGATTTGCTTTGCCTTTTTTTCTTTCGTTTCATTTTTTTAAGTTGCAACGTAAAAAGCATGAGTTTTTCAAACGGGTCTTGTGAACTGAAGCCGGTAGGTTTGGGAGTGAGTCGCAACAATGATAAAAAAATGGACGCATTAAGTTTGCCCTTGCCTTGCGGTTCAAACCATAGCCAAAGGTCTCTCCAAACTTTGATCGTTTCAAGTTTTTCTTCTCGTGCAAACGAATCTTTGTTTTCTTGAAATGAGTCCAATACCACTGCAATGAACAAATTGATTAGCACCGCCGTTCCAAATATAAAAAAGGATATGAAAAACAGGTACACACTATATAATTGTTTGGTCCCATAATACGCCTCCAAATAACACGCATACAAATCCGTCCAGTTATCTTGCGTTGCGACTTGATACAATAAATTAAAGCTACTTAGGAACGTATCAAAATTCGTCTACATTTTTTTTTTTTGAGTTTTATTTATTTGTTTATTTTTTTATCCAAATTTTTTTTCAAACATTATCAAAATGAATGTTACATACGCACACAAGACAGAAACAGCAAGTACGTATACTTATACGTATATAACATAAAAAAAAAGTATATACATATATGTACATAAATATTTAACTTCACGACGTATCGAAGGATCGATATTGGCCCCTCCAAATAAATTCATTCCAATGATGGCATAAATGAAAAAAATGACGAGCAACAATAGACCGACGTTCCAAAGTGAAGGAGCGGACTCGATTAAAGTCCAAAAGAGTATTTTCAGAGTTTGTGCTTTATTGATTAATCGCAGCAAGCGAGCAATGCGAAACAGCCGAAACACATTCAATCGAAGAGTGCTTCCACTCGCCAATCCAACGACACCAACCACAGAAATTACAAAATCGAACTTGTTCCAATGATCACTGATATAGCCCTTGGTTTATGTGTGTATGTGTGGAGATGGATAAAAGGGAGATAACAAACAAATAAACAAACAAA
>ASPP01010825.1:0-40252 GCA_000512085.1 Reticulomyxa filosa
TTTTTTTTTAATATTGAAATAATTGCAGGAAATTTTTCAAAGCTTGACTTTGGCACTTGAGCATCACGCATATATTATTCAAAATCGACTGTTCAAATGTGCATTGAAATTGCAACACGTGCTTCCACAATGCCAGCATTTGCTATGGTACAACGCTTTGACGACTTACAATCCGCCCAAACGCATCGAACAGAAGCTACAAAAGCTGCAAGCTCGCATCACCGCATTTCCAAACACAGAATTCTTGGAGATGGTTGCACTCGAGTTGTTTTTTGAAAACTGCCCGTTCAAATCAGTTTTGGAGGATTTATTTTTGAGGAACCTATTTGCAGACACAAACGCCCCAATCGAAGCCAAACGAAAGCTATTTCTTACACGTAACGTTTTCTTTTGTTTGTCTTTTTTTTAATTAAAAAAAAAAAATATATATATATATAATACATATACATATATATTATGTGAATACAAATCCTGATCTTTGTTTGTGTGATTATGATGTACGCAAGTGATCGACATGAATGCTGTGCTTTCCAACAATTCGACGGTAAAGATCCGGAATCTTTTGTACAAATACAGAGACAAACTCACAGTGTTTGGGAAAATAACCGACTTCCAATTGGTGGGGCCGATGGTGCGCGAGCTGTTGCGCAAAGTGGAATTCAATCAGCACCAAACGAATATTAGCGATGCCATCATTGACAGCATTTTAGTCCCGACTATCGAAATTGTTATTCGTCCTCAAGACAGTCTCTTGTTGTTCGAAATGCTTCAGGAATTTCCTTTGCTCATGGCAAAAGTGGCCCTCGGGATTGTCAAAAATCAAATGTTGGCGGTCGATCTCAGGTTTATTCCAATGTTTGTGGAATTCATCAAGGTCGGACTTTTTTTTCTTAAATTGAAATATGTTCTTCCCAATCAAACACACCCTTTTTTTTTTTTTTTTTTTTTTTGCTACAATAGCCCTCAAAGACGAAGCAGACGAACGAACACGAAGAATGGAACAAACTATTAAAGAAAGTTTATGAAGCATGGCTACTGCGCAACGGATTTATGAAGACTATAGAGTGCATTTTAAAATTTGGCTTGGATTGGAATGAATTTGAAGCAATGTTTAAAGCGCCCTCGGTGTTTCTTTTGAAAGAATCCGTCCCTTCATCGTTCTCACAAAGACTTACCATCATCACGACTGATCAAATACCACTGTCCAGTTTCGATTCATCCACTTTTCAAACAAAAGATCTTGTTGTTGTTTTTATTTATTTATTGCTACATGTTTTTTGCGCATGTGCGCACACATTCATTGTGTAATGTTCATTGTGTTGTTTTGGTCTCGTTCAGTGAGGAAAGAGGTGGCGAAAATGATAACCGAAAAGTATCCGAGCAAATATTGTCAAACTGGAACTGGAACGCTCAAGAAAGATGACAAAGAAAGTGTAATTCCGTTCATTCGAAAATTTATTAAAAGTAATGGCGAATGGGAATTGGCTTGGGAGTTGGTGGATCGATTATTTAGCGGATTTCAGCCTTTTCAATCTGACGACAAAGCGGAGATGATTGCATACATTACGAATAGCGAGGGACTTTTTATTTTTCAGTTTTGACCATACATAAATCAAATCAATAAATAAGTTACTAAGTTAGTATATAACTCGTTTGCTTTTTTTTTTTTTTTTTTTCAAATAATGTTAGATTCATTCATGAAGTTGTTTCGCAGGAGAAATTGAAAACATTACCATGCTGCGCGATTCTTGAAATGTACTGTGAATGGTTTCGACAACTCAGTAACACTATTCTCGAAAGAATGATCAGCGTGGCGACAATGGTCAGTCTAGTTACGCACGAACGCTATGATAGCTTACTCCAGTTGTTCGAGTTGATCAGGTCCACTCACACAAATATTACCCAATATGCCAATGTGTCCAACGTGCAATTGTTGTTGCAACAATTCGAAGACATCCAATTCAAGCGACAGGCTCTGCAGCTCTTTTTTGCCAACGTCAGTATCGCAGAAAATCATTTCGGACAAGATCTAGCTCCGTTGCAGAAATTGTACAACGAGGTGAAGGACGTCTCGTATTGGAATGAGATCAATTTGTCCACGGCATTTTCCAAAGATTGGCAAAATTTCAACTCTGCCAAATTGGCACTGAAGCAATTTGCGAAAATGGCATCATCAGACATCTGGGTGTCGATATGGAGATCATTGGTTACGCAACAACAGCAGCTATGGAATATGGTAAGACTACGAACACATAAATGTATATATTTGTATATATTTGTATATGTGCATATGCATTCAATATTCATTCCTATTCATGTTTATGTTTTTGTCGCGACAAACAGAGAACCTTTTCCGTGATGAGAACCTTCGACCTATGCCAATGGATTCGAGAAAAAAAAGAACAGCTGCTGGAAAAGATTGGAACGTATGACTTTGAAGGCTATGTTCAAAGATTTATTGCCAAGGAAATCAACGGCTCAACTATCGGATCGCTCGAAGCTCGAGAAGAAGCCAAGCTCATAAATCTGCTATTTTCACAAGGAAAGGTAACGGAAGAAGATCGGATCATCAGCCGTCGGCTGTGTGGTATGATTGTTGAAACAGTTAATTTTGAAACGCATTACAAAGGGATTGCTTTATATATTCCATTATATGTACATATAAATATATATGTATATATGCATATATGTATATGTGTAAATAACTACATGTGATACACGTGTGACGCTAAAAAAAAAAAAAAAAAGAGAGAACAATGCGAAAAAATGAGGACATTGCCTCAAACAGATAAACGCTTTTGTTTGTCTACGGTTATTGAGTTTCAAAACAAAGCCAAAGAAGAATGGCAAATTGCAAAAAAAGAATTGGAAGGGAAGACTATCAAAGGTGCGAAGATATTGAAACAATTTGCCTTACTGAAAAGTAAGCCAAAGACGGACATTGGAACACAAGTGCGTCTGATGTATGAGCCACTCACGAGTAACGGGGAAAGGTTGACATTGGACGATCATGAGAACGAAGAGTTGGACAGTTTGGAAGTGGCCGTTCCCATTGACTTTATGCCCACCGCACGGGAAATGAATGCGTATAAAGCAATCGAGGCCGAGTTCAAGTTCCACGTCCCGATTGTACATACTACATACAAGCCATTGGAGGGCGCGGAATTGATAAAAAACGCCAAGTCCGAGTTGAAGCGTATCGGTGAAGAGCAGAAGAGCGATTCGATTGCAGCCAAGAGAATCAATTGGGAGAGTATTACAAAAGCGTGCGGTCTTTCGAAAGGATATGTAGAGTGGGTCAAGTTTATCTCTTTCAAATGCCTTTTGCGCAACCCAGCGGACTATCTCGCAAGATTCGAGCTGTACGCAGACCTTGCCACGGCTTTGCGATCTGTCTTTGACTACTTTGAAGTGATTGAGCCATTGAAGCTGCTTCGAGACGTAACCGCGTCATTTAGCGCACTGCATCGCAAAAACGAAGAGAGCGACAACAAAACATGGAATGACGAGCAGTGGATAAAGAGTCTCAGTGCACTGCCATCATTTGATAGCGTGTCCATTGATAAGATTGTCGAGTTTTGGGAACAAAACAGACCGCAATTGCCAAGGATTGGGACTGCCGCGATGAAATGGTTTCGATTGCTTGCAAATAGCAATGGGGTTATCAAAGACTGCTTCGAACGCTTTGCAAACTCGCAAACCTTTAATGAACACATCCAATCATTCACAGACGACCCCATCCAAGGTGAACGAAGTGCCAGCTTAATGTATGTGCGCAATTTCATTGTAAATACGCTCACCACAAAGTACGTCAACATTTCGCAAATGCAAGAATATTTGCTAAACTTTGCCCAGCAAATGAATGAAGAAAGACTCCGATGGTTCACCATCGTTTTTACTTCATGGGACGTCATCATCAAAGACACGGTGGATGCTCAAGGGTGGTTGTATCAGAATGACAAAGAATTGCTTGACAGAATACGAATAGTTTTGTTGTATCTTTTCTTTCTATATGTCCTCTTTCAAACTCACAGGTTTTTTTAAACTTTGAAAAAAAAAAAAAAGGTACGCTTTGCAAATGAAAGCTCCACTCAACGCACTCATTATGTGATGGTGGGCAGTCTGAAAATCTATCAAGAAGAAAAGGAAGAAATCGAAGAATTCAGACGCAATACTGTCGATGAACAGCTGACCCTTGGACCGCAGGACAAGTTTGATCAATTGGCAGATCGTCTGTTGCTACACGTCTCCGCAGAGTCAGAAGCAATCGAAGTAGACACGTTGACCGTGCAACAGAGCATATCCTACATGACCGTGGAAGAAGTAAACCAATTGTTCATGTTGCATGACAAACAACTGATTACCTCCGGCTTGGAGGATATGAGCAAATTGTTGGAAAATGTCTCGAAATATGGCATCACTGGCAAAAAGTTGAAAGCTTTGGCAGATGATCCTAACAATGAAGACTGCAAAGATTGGTTGCCCACTGGCGAATCAAAAGCAAACGTCAAGCAACAAATTATTAAAATTGTACAATTTGAAGTATTGAAAGAAAAGGTTTGTTAAGGAAGGAGATAATTTTATATAAAAAATTTTCATGTCTCTTTCAAATAGCCTTTTTTTTGAGCTGGAGGATTATTATTTCCTTGTGATGTTTATCATCGTTGTTGGTGAATCTTAACATTATAAAAAAAAAAAATAGGTAAAAAGTAACTTTATCCCGAAATTTGACTTGTCAAAAAAAATTGGAGAGAAAAGATTGCAATATTATCGATTGGGCGGAAGAGAACGTCTGGAAACAGATCGAAATATCGAATTTTCCAAATCAACTTACGAGTTTGAACAGATCAACGAAAACTGGAAAAACTATCTTAATGAATGGGAAATCAAAATCAACAGATGTCGACGTGATTATCCGTGTTTATTGTTCCTTACTGTGAACGATATGCGGTTCCTGTGTGACCACATTAAAGAATATAAGCAATCGGCAGATAATTCCAAAAAACAAGGCCTGTTGAACTTGATCACCTCAAAGGTGTCGTTTATCCAAGCAAACGTTACCCTTCAAGAACTCCAGACAAGCCTTGAGGACGAATCAGTTTGTCCATTCTTTTTTTTATTTCTCTATATTTTATTGACGTGATATGATGATATCTTTTTTTTTTTTTAAAAAAAAGTTATCAAATTGGAAGTCCGAAAATGAATTAGAACGATTGGGTCAATTTCTAAGTATCTTTTTGGTCGCTTTTCGTCCAACGTCCACAAAGGAGTCATCAGCGAAGAAAAATGTGTTGAACATGGCCGCCCTCATCTTTATTTATGTAAAAACACTCAAGTGTTTTCGTATATAGTAAAACTGAATTTGAGAGAAGGTGAAACACCCACTGCCAGTCGAGTTGAGTAGATAGTTATTGTTTGTGAATATTAATAATGTCATTGTTGTGCATTTGTTTGAATGTTGGAAAAAGGTATTATTTTGTGAGCAAACCACAACAATCGAACAACTGGAATGCTTTTTATTTCGCGCCACTCCGAGCGGATTTGCAGCATCGCTGCATTGTCTCGTGCAACCCGAGTTGCTAAGTGTCCCCGTCCAGCAAGTATTGATTGTCAAGCTATTGAAATGCATGACTCACCCCAATGGTCTACTTGCGGTTATCACAACAAATATACAATCCATTGTGTCGCAATATTTGATTGAATATCGAGGTACAGACATCCCCTTGTTGACACGCGAAGAAAAGCTGCAGTTCTACGGCGGGATATTCTGCGGAACCTTTGATGAATACAAAAAACATAAGAAAAAAGTGCCGTTTGTACAAGTGTATATTTCAAAGCATGAATGTGTTGGGAAATCGTATCTGATTAGTGGGCTTGCGAATCAATTGAGATTACCACATCACTTTGTTCATATCCCATTCAATTCATCGGTTGTCGATAGAGATTTTGTGGTGGATAAGTTTGTTCGTTCTCAATCGACAAACACTTTGACGGTACATTCTTTTCATCCCTTCATTAATTTGATTTTTTTTTTTTTATTTAATATACTATTAATGTTATCACTTAAACAAAAAAAAAAAAAAAAAAAGATGTTCCATATCAACATATCAAGTCAAGCCGGACCAGATGTAAACACTCTGCTGTTCCAATTGTTGGTGCTTCGCCATTTAACGGCGTCCAATGGTGAAAGTTTTTTTGTTCGAAGCAATCACGCGTTTATAGTGGAGCTGCCGACGGAACTGTGCAATACCCTTCAAAAAACTTATTTGGAAGACGTCAAGCAATGCTTCCATTTCTTGGGAGATTTGATCGACGAAAAGGCGATTTCTTTTGTTGAAGTGGTAGACGAAATGCGTTCGGAGAAAGTGTCTGATATCTCTTATGTTCAAGTAAATCAGCTACAACTCAATGAAAAAGAAATGTTCGTTATACGTTACTTGGATGCATTAGACAAGGGATTCCTCAAAAACACAAGTGAAAAACAAGAACCCTGGAAATACGAGACACATGCGGAATTAAAGGACGAACAAATCCGCGTCTTAACCAAGAAGTACTATCCTCGAGGTTTGTTTTTTTCTATACCATCAGAAAAGAGCAAGAGAAAGAACAAGGGAAGGGACAGCAAAACAAAACGGTTTAGTAATGTATATTGTATACATATGCATGTATTTGTTTTTTTTTTTTTAAAAAAAAGGGACCCATTCAATGATTCAGTTGAAGTCGTTCCTACGATTTCTATATTGTCAATTGACACAAGTGTATCACTTCCCATACTTCCAACCTGACAATGCCCCGAAAATAAAGAAAAACAAAAGCATCCCATTGCATCATATGGTTGTATCTTCGCTGGTGCAATCTGCGCAATTGATAGCATGCGAAATTCCTGCTTCTGATATAGATTCGAAAACAAACGAGGAGGACGAAAAAGGTACTTCGGTGACAGAAGAGGCAGAAGGGACAGAAGAGTTTTTTTTGGTGAAAGAGTGGAAAAAAGAAGATTCACTCATGGTCGTATTGAATCAGATCCCGATTTCAAATTCAGTGCGCTTGCATTTTTTTTTTTGGTTTAAATATATATTTTGTTTTCGTGTTTGAGAAATATAAAAAAAAAATGTTTCTGTGAAATTAGAAATACCTTCGTATGAATGGAACGACATTGAAACAAGATTTGGACGAGGCAATGCAAATGGCAGAGAATTCGTTGTCCCTATTGACAATGAATTTGGAAAGAAATAGGCACTCTGATGCTGAGAACTGGAAATGGCTAGTAAGAGAACTCCACTGGAATGTGATCAACTTTGAAGAGGACATTACAAAAAAAAAAAGGATCAGAAATCAGATGTGATTGACAAGAGTGGTCAGAAGGAGAAAATGCGTTTGATTTTGCAGATTTGTGGGGCATTTGAGTTGATAGCATTTTCTGTTTATTATTTTGCTTTGATTTTTTTTCATTTAATTTTTTTGTCGGTTGTTGTTAAAGCTCGCCTGACGAGGAAAAGCGAGATATTCAAGTAGAAAAGCTGCTGAGCGAAAACAGCGACTACACCTTGACATATGACAATATTTTAAAAATTGTCGCTATATTCTTTCGTGTTAAAGCTGCCATTCCAGTTTTAATTATGGGAGAAACAGTTATCATACTTCAAATGAAAATGTTCTTTTTTGTTCTCGTTTTGTTCCTCAGTTATTTTTTTGTTCTCGTTTGGTTCCAAAAAAAAAAATAAAGGGATGTGGAAAAACGAGGTTGCTAAAATTCATGGCAAGCGTGTTGGGAATAAACATGACACCGATTGATGTTCACGGAGGATATAGAACAGAGCAATTGGAAAAAGATTTGAGGACACCACGTGAAAGCGCCGAAAGCAATCCAAATAAAATCCATTTGGTGTTTTTGGATGAGATAAACACTAGTCCTGACATTGGTGCATTTAAGGAGGTCGTTTGTGATCACAGTTTCAAAGGAAAAGCGTTTCCAGAAAATATGGTCATCGTCGCTGCATTGAATCCGTACAGAAAGCATAAAAAAACAAGAGAGGAAATAGAAGCAGAAAAAGAAGAAAGTCGAAATACAAATCGACATTTCCTGGATAATCTTGATAAAGAAATGAGTGAGTTGGTCTATCGAGTCTTTCCGCTCCCAAGATCGATGAAAACATACGTGTGGAATTTCGGATCGTTGTCTGATCTGGATGAAATGCAGTACATATCATTAATTACTGAGCACATTTGGTATGTTGTTTTTTTTTTTTTTTAGGGGAGAAAAAAGTTTTTTAATTTTAATTAAAAAACAAATATTGATATAATGTGATAAGGTCTAACAAGACAAATATGGACAAGTTGCACTGGTCAGAAAAAAACAAGAATGATCCAGAAGCCAAGGAAAGAATGCTCCAAGGTTTAGGAAATATCAAACATAAATTTGTAGAATGTGTATTTAATTCACAGTCATTTTTAAGGTATATGTTTGTGTGTGTGTGTAAAATAAAGTGAGATAATGTCCAAATTTGTTGTGATGTGATATTTCAGAAAAACATTGGGAGACCGCAGTGTATGTTCTCTTCGAGACGTTCAACGCGTAAATAATTTGTTTGTATGGTTTTATAATTCTCGATCTGTCAAAAATATTGAACACATGTCCAACGTGATGATTTTGGCATTGGCCCAATGCTACTATTATCGCTTAAATGCCAATGATCGACGCAAATATGTAGAAATGGCAAAAAAAGAACTTGCTGATGACTTTGAAAATGTCATAGAACGGGAGCAACAGGAATATCTGTATAAGATGGAGATCCCTCACGGCATTGCATGCAATCAAATCTTTCGTGAAAATATATTCATATTCTTGTGGCTTTGGCAACAAAGACACCTACGATTGTGGTGGGTAGACCTGGTTCCTCCAAAACTTTGGCGATGGCGACGGTCCAATCCAATCTGGACTCGTCCAGCAAAAACAAGAAACTGAACGAGGCGCGCTTTGGAGACTTTTTTGTGATCTCTTTCCAGTGTTCGAAATTGACCACATCGGAGGCAATTCGAGAGAGATGGGAAAATGCCATAAGATTTGTTGGAAGGCTCAGAGAGTTTGAAATCTCTTTTCTTTCTTTAGATTGACAAATACTTAAAGAAAACAATATCATGCAAATAGGAATTCGAATGCTAGAGCTCGAAACAGTCATATCACGACATTGGAAAAGAATGTCGTGCTCGTGTTGGATGAAATGGGATTGGCCGAGCAATCAAATAACCGACCGTTGAAGGTGTTGCATCAATTGTTGGAAAACGAGAATCGACAAATTGCATTTATTGGATTAAGGTAACAAAAAAAAAAACAATACATCATAACACAACATACCATAACATAACACATCATAACATAACACGATATAATCATATCAATAGCAATTGGAGATTGGATGCCGCGAAAATGAATCGGGTTGTATTGCATCAAGTGTTACAACCAACTAAAAAGGAACTGGAAGACACAGCAAACAAAATTCTGTGTGGAAATGAAAGTAGTATAGCCTCGGGGAAATTTACCGTCAAAGTGCCACGAATTACAGCCTTTTTTGAGGAAGTGATGAAAACGCAAAATGAATCTGCGTTTTCCTTTGATTTCTTTGGACAACGTGACTTTTATTCGCTGTTAAGCTATTTAGGCTACTGCGTTGAGATCGGTAGGGAAGCAACCAAAGAAGTATTGATCGAAGCCATAATGAGAAATTTCGGTGGAATGAGCCAGAAACAAACCGAATCCTTTTTGTTTCCGAAAATTGTCAAAAACTTGTTGGAAAGTGGTGAAGAGCTCAACTCTGCCGATGTTTGGAAATCCTGTTCACCTTTGAAATTAATTAACGATAACATTAAGCAAATGCGAAGCGTGGACAAGTCTCCGACATATGATATGCGAAATATCATGCTTATCACTGAGTCTCCATTCTTATGGAAGATACTCTTTGACAGCGGCATTATATTGATGGACTCGGCTGAAGTCATTTTCGGCAGCAGATTTGTGGGAGATGTCGTATCCACGCAATATTTGTACCACGTCATTGAAAAGGTCCGCAATGCAATGAATACAGGCAAGACGTGTGTGCTTCTGAAGTTAGAGAGACTATATGATTCGCTATACGACGTGCTCAACCAGCGTTATCAAGTGGTGGATGGCCAAAAGTTGAGAAAATTCTTGCAATCGATTTTGACGTCAATCTTTTTTGATGGCATTTTTTTTATTGTATGTTTGACTTAAAAAAAGATTTTGTCGAATATGTCTTGGAGGAGAAGCAATTCGTTCTCGCATTTCCAAAAACTTCCGCTGCATAGTTGTGGCGTCACGTGAAGAAGCCCATCACGCAAATGTTATGGAACATTTTTTGTTTGCTTCTTATCTATGTACATATATATTTATATATGCATATATGTATTAATAAATACATGGAAAAGATATTTGCAAGCATATTTTTCATTGAAATGTGGGCATGGAACTAACACAGACAATAAGTCCAGACATGCATCTGCCAGTCGCGTTTTTAAGTCGTTTCGAAAAGTTTTACTTGGATCCTGCGACATTGGAGTACTTTTTGGACCCAGAGTTAAAAGAAAAACAACAAACGTCTCCACACAATTTGGACTCAAGATTTGAAGAAAAATATCAAACGCTTTCACAAGTGGCAAAGAAAAGATTTTCTGATCACCCCAATACCAGTCCCAGTCAATTGTTTATCGGATTTGTCGAAAAGTATACATTCATTAGTTTGGTGGCCAACTTCAAATCGGGAAAAAATAAATCGGAGGAAATGAAAAATGAAAGTGAAAACAAGAGCGATGTAGAAAACGCCGTCGAAGGATGTTTCCAATTGTTGTTAAAAAATACGGCTTTGGAATTTGTCATTCACGACGCAAATAAACAAAGAGAGTTTTTACCTTATGCTGACATTGTTAAGTGTCCGATGACATAGCAAAAATAAAGCCATGTGTATTACGATCAACCTTTGTTGTTATGCGACTTGCAAAATAGGTGGACGTATTGGAACGAGAAGCCGCAAATGAAAAAAACAACTTTGCATTCGTGAAAATTGTGACGCATGACAATCTGTTATTGTGCACGAAAAACATTGAAAGAAACGGTTGCGAATATCAACTTACTGTCGAACATGCGTCGACCACTTTTCTCGAAACAAAAAAAATTCAAGACGTTCGAATATCTCAAATATCTCAAGTGCAAAATGTTACGATTATCGGAATAAAAGACATTCGCGACTTTACTCACGAAATTGATTTGTTTACTTACGTGACCGAGTTTTTCCGTATGCGTATAACCCAGGTGGGACATCTCGTGTTGGTACTCGCGTGTGACCCTCCAATGGAAGGGGAAACACTCACCCATTACTTGCATGCGCAATACATTGTCGAAAAGGCATATCACAACTATTTGAGAACCAATGAAGTCCTCTTGCAAATTAAGAAAACTGTCGTGATGCTTTTCTACAGGTATTTTTTTTTTTTCTCTCCCTTTTTGTTTGCATATGTGTATGTATGTGTGTATGTATGTATACGTTAGCCGTCGAGGAGGATCAACATCAAACCAGAGAGATGGTCCACAAACACAAATTCCCCCCGAGGTTGGACATCCACTAATTGTGAGTGGAATTTGGAAACATGTATTTGTGGATGCATTGCTACCAGCAGACGTGCCGCAAGAAATTCAAATCAGTGATGTAAATATATTCGATAAAGAGTCTTGTCAAAGGATTCACAATCGAATTAAGACTGTCATTTTTGATCTTGTCAAAAATTGTATTGAATTGGCACTCAACCGCATCCAATTTTCAGAGCCTTCTCAAGACGAAGCGAGCAACATACTGAGAACATATCTACAAAAATCCCCACCCGATAATGGAAGGTTCCGAGAGATCTTAAACCAACGTATTTTAGATGTATTATCCGATGAAAGACACGGCACAACAAAGTGTCTCCAAGACTTGTTAGAAAAGTCGATCCGCAATGTATTATTGGATGAACGTGGATCGCTTCGTAGCCAGTTTTTGACGCTATTACGAGAGAAAATCAAATCGATTTTGGTCGAAGTATTGACAGTTATTTTCGACAATCAAAACTTGCATTTATACAATCCTTCAGAACCGAGCGCGGAATCGAGAAACGAGCTCTTTTTGAAAGCGTTGAACGAGCCCAAAATTACTCGAACGTCACAGCCTTCCCAAGACACTCAAATCCTTATTCGCAACGACATTCCAAATGGAGGACAGTTCCCCTTCAGTAGTTACATTCACTCGTGGATATCCTCGTATCAGAAGGAGACATTCAACGAGATTGAAACGAAAACCGAGAACGAGAACAAAGCCAAGTCTCTTCTCAGCTCGGAGGTGTCGCTAACGCAACATGTTCTCACCACAATTCAAACCAATGGCTTGAAAGTTCTGGAAGATTTGCCAATCGACTTAATGCGTAAGTACATCCAAGATGTGATACATTTGCAGGCTCGTGCCCTCGGCCTAAATTCTTATGAGTCGAACATGTACGCTCTTTTGCATAGGCAAGTGTGCTCCTTTGTCGAAAAGGCGTGCGAAAAGCTTGCTGAGGAATCCAACATTGAGGATCAAGATCATGCGTCACAACAAGACAGCCACTTGGCAGCGCTGATGATGTTCTATCAATTGAATGCTGATCCCACACAAATGCATATTGACACGTCCGAGTTGTCCACAGAACAAATCAATGCCGCGTCTTCATTCCAAATCGCAGAAGTGTATTCCATTTTGTGGACTCACGAACCCATCTTCCAGAATTTCATTAAGATTGTGTTCGTTTTGAAAGAGAGGCCACAGGAAATTGAAAACTTGCAAAATGGTATATTGTATATTATGTGCACATCAATAAAACAATATACAACAAACATGTGGATAAAATAATAGCTTGGGAAGAGTCACCAGCTTTGTTTTCCTCGATTCAAAAGATTTTAACTATTATATTGAAGCATGCTCAAAACAATCTATATTCCAGCTCTGGTGTGGCATTACAAGACCAAATCGAATATTTGGTGTCATTAACAAATCCCTTCGAAGAATTTCTATCATGGCTGGCCAAATACGACGAGTCCGAGGTAATGAAATTAAAAAAGCAATGGGAGTTATTACTTTTGCAAGTCCTTTGTATTCGCGCTGCAAATTTGAAAGTTGATTCAAACATTCTGTCAAAGATCAGTGTTCGTTTCGAATACAGAGGTTTTGATGATTTCGACAGTTTGAATGAGGTCCTGGAAAATGTAAGTGCGTTGATTGGCACATCCCAATTTAAAAAAGAAAAGGAATCTGCTTTGCAATGGGTTGTCCAAAACTATCTTCGCACTTTTGTATTCAAAGATCGCACCGCGACACTTTCAGACGATTTTGTGGAAAATCTTGTTTTGTTGTTGGCTGACGGAAAGTCAAAAAAATTATGCGTTGAGCCAACAATATTCACCAAAATGGAGATTGCAACAAATCTTTTGTCATTGCTTCAGAATGTTAAGAAAGAAATATTATACGTATATGTGTATGTCATTTTTTTTTTTTTTCTTCCCCCCCTCCCCACTCTGCAAACGATTTTCGATTATTATATGTTGACATTTTGCACAGAACAATCAAAAAAATTTGGGCAATTATCTGCAACAGCATTTAAACGATTGTGACTTAAACAGCGAATTTCCAGTACTTATTTTACGCGCACATGAACAATTTTTACATTTCAAAGAGGAAAATAGACAATTAAGTTTGCCCAGCATAGTTACACGTCTCGTTGCTGCAAATGCAAATTTGAAAAGCAGTTTGGAAGACAAGTTGATGTTGGATCAATTATTGGCAATTGGCGAGTGCAAATTTTGTACCTATCATTTTGCACATTATCTGAAAGCCTGCACAGAATTCCCCTCCTATTTCTACGGGCCTGATGGCATTACACATTTCGACATCAAAGAAGGGAGAAAAATAACAAATACATATTTGGGGGCAAGTGACTGTGCCAAAATTGGTGCTATGTACGTCATTACTCCGAATATGGGAGCACACGAGCAAAAAGTCAGACGTGGCTTGCAATTTTACCTGCTCACAGAATTTTGGAAGTTTCGTTGGAAAAGAGGAAAGGGAGGAGGGACGTAGGGCCCAATTTTTATTTGTTAATGTTTCACACGTATATTTCAAAAAATAAATAAACGAAGATGTAAAGGCTCAGACGCGATCGTGAGCGTGGGAAGAGAGGAATTTGCGAGATTGTTTAAATTTTCAATAAGAGCGCCAAACATTCTATCTAGCAATACAATCGTGGATGATGTCTTTCGTGTGTTGGAACATTCTGCTACGTCGTTAAAATCATACGAACAAACCCAATTGATTTTGAAGGACGCCAAAAAAAATAGAAAAATAGTCTGGAATGAATTCAATCAAAGCCAGTTTGTCCATCTTGTGGCAGGCGTGCTCAATGTGTTTTACAAGGCCA
Source organism: Reticulomyxa filosa (assembly GCA_000512085.1). Classification (NCBI taxonomy): domain Eukaryota; phylum Foraminifera; family Reticulomyxidae; genus Reticulomyxa; species Reticulomyxa filosa. The sequence continues at coordinate 14,491 of ASPP01010825.1, forward strand.
AAAACACAAACTTTGAGGTTATGTCACGCTTTATGCCACAAGTACTGCAAACCATACGCAGCACTTGTGGGCAAGAAACAGACAGAGATTACTTGGGCGCTCCTGAGCGTGTCAATTATTTGTTATGCCAACTCGCAGTTGCCGACTCTGATTTAGTGAATTTCAAGAATCAAAAGCAAGATGTGTTTAAAAAATTTTTGAATATACTCAACTTAGGATGGCATTTAGTGGGTGTAATCTTGTCCTTGCCTCCGTCGCCTTTGAGCATTCTGTTCCATGCCCCGAAGAAATATCGAAATGGCTATTTGTTGGGGATGCCTGAGGACCAAAGCGTATGTTTGCTGAAAGCTAGAACTGGACATCAGGCGTGGATGTGTCCTCAAAAGCATTTATTTTTTGCCGCCGACGGGTCTTCGCAATCACTATGTTCCTTATGTAATTCCGGAAACAGCAACAACAATAATAACAATAACAACAACGTCAAGACAACAAAGTATCAGCCCGTTCCCGTTCCTCGCAATTACTATTTAGGCGTGTCGACGAAAATGGTCACATTGTGCGAAAGGTGGTCGGCGGTAGCGAAGTCAAATACGATACGGATATGTTGACACCAAGGGGATATGTGATTATTGAAGGCGAAGACGACATTTGCAGAGATTTTGACGAAACGTCGGTTCGCATAGCGAGATTGTTTGTCAATTTGCTTCTGTTAATTCATCATAGCTGTATGCAACGCAGTCAAGTCGTCGAATTTACAAAACTGAGTAGTGACGCTAAAAACATAACAAACCGACTATTGAAATTAATAACAACGTATATCGAAAAGATTGCTCACGCAGTCGATCATCTGTCCGAGGAAAGCTGTGTATTATTGCTTCATCGTATTATCCAACAGATTTATGAGACATATGTTGATGAATTCCCAAATGGCTTAGAGGATTTGTCAATTCGCGGCAGACAAGAGTTTGAAGTCTATTTAATTTCCAAATGCATTGACCCGGTCCTGTTGAATCACGGAAAATATATCCGCGAAACTCGCGAATGGACTTTAACAGATCCGAATTGCGTGTATTGGACAACACGTATCGACGATCGATTGTCATTGGAAAAAGATGAAGGCAAAGAGTTTTTGTCGCAATATTATCCTCATATTTATTTGCCATTCCAAGAAGTCACGTTGCTGCAATTTCGTAGTTACGTGATGCAAGACAAAAATAACAACACTGCGTATCCAGTAATTAGCGGACTTTTGAAGACCATGGCATTGTCAAGCGGCTATTCTGTGTTCGCCTTGCGATATTTGCCGGAGATGATCAACTGGATGAAACTGGTTCATTATCGATTCAATGGTCGGTTGACAAGAGAAGAAGCCGGGTCGAAAACAGCACAAGATGTTTTGAATAGATGTATCGAAGATAAATGGGGAGATATTAATCAATGGATCACTGCTTTGAAAGGGTTCTCCACCGGATGGAATCATGTGGTCAGCCGTACTGCCGATTCCAAAAAGCAAGGTGCCGCAATTGATGAAAAACGACCTTCGGCCATTTTGGATAACTTCTCTTTGCCTTTTAATAAATCTCATCCTATTGCCGCAAAATCTGAAGAAAAAAAAGAAAAACATAGCGTGGAAGCCAACTACTCTGGTCCAAGAAAGCGAAGTCTTTTCGATTTTTTCAAAAAAGATGAAACAAACACATCCACTGAGGATGAAAAAGGAGGCAACGAAGATAATCTCGAAGATATGTTGGACGTAACAGCGTCTGAAAATGATGTTGACGATCTTGGGTGGATGAAACGCTTTTTAGTCCTTTCCAACCAGCCATTCCAACTCCTCAAAACTGATGCAAATAACGTTGTCTCTCCACAAGATGTTCCTCTGTCTTTGGCTCTGGAATGTGGTCCAAATAGTCCTTTGGAAACAAGTAAAATGCTGCGACTTTTGCTAGATCATTTGGTAACAGTCAATAATTCCTTATTAGAGAATTGCTCCAAGTTTCTTTTTTTTTTTTTTTTTTTTGGTTAAAAAAAGTAATAATTATACACTATTGAAAATGCTTACTTTTGTTATCACAAAAAAGGTCACAACATGTCGAAAAAACTGCTGTAACTCGCATCTCGAATGAAAAAGACGTAGTTGGAATTAATGAAGAAGAATTATCGAAGTTGAGCCGCTTTTCAATTTGTACATTTGTTTACCTTTGATTTGTTGTTGCGGAGGAAAATATTAAAAATCTTTGTTTTGTTTTGCAACAGGATGATCCAACAGTGCGCTAGTCAAAAGTCAAAATATGGACAAGCGGTATCGTTGAATATCAACTTAGAATTGCTGGAAACACAAATAAAAGAAAAGTACATCGTCGGTCGAAAATATCTATCTTTTGATTTGAGTGAAATCACGTTTGAACTCTCTGGCGAATATGATATGCAAGAGGTATTTGACCTGATTAATCAAAAGTTTTCGGAAACAGCAAATCAACCAAATTATTTTGAGAAAGTGGACGATAATGTGTTGTTAACCTTGAACACAAAACTCTTGCATCCAGATTCTTCTATCGCGTCTTATGCTCTTAGGGACAATGTCAACCCATCCGACTACGCCAATCTGGGTACAAATTCAAACAAATTAAAAGTTTACAAAACACCTAAAGAAGCTGTTGAACAAGTGTTGCTCGCTATTCGACGACAAAAGACCGTTCCAACGGGAACAGACTCAATTGGTTTATACATGAAAAAGATATTGCATTTGCATCAGAGAGAATATGAACCATTTGAAAAAACTAATGAATTGTGTTTGAAACACAGCAAGTCTGTATGGGAATATCTAAATAGGATGTATTTGATGGAAGAAAGTAAATGGTGCCAACTGCCAAAGGGCCTTTTGAAAATATATCAGTTAGGTTTTTATTTACTCTTCTTGGTATCTTTTTTACAAATTATATGCGTCTTGCAAATAATTTTTATTCAGAGATCCACCTTCTGACGAAACTGAGCAGTTGCTGGGACGATTTGTTACTGACAATGAAACAGATGCAATATGGAGCTTGCTGCTATGTTGGAAAAAAATCTTGGAAACAACACTAAGCAGACAGGCTCTTCCAAAACCTAATGAAATTCCTTTATCAAAATTCCTACATGGAGAAATAAAAGACGATGATCTCAAAAAATTAGTGCTTGAATTGCCAATACAACTTCAGCTAAATCACGCAGGTATTGCCTTTCAAAAATGTGCATCCAAGTTTGAAAAAAAGATTCAAGCTAGCTTCCTGTGATTAATTCACGTGCATGGATCTAGTGTAAACCTTCGGATTGCTTGTTTTTGATATAATATTAAAGTATTATTTCGTCCTGTTGTACGCTCTATGTAAACAAATTATACTTGAATAAATCCAATTTTGTCAAAATCTTTATATGAAAAAACATTAACAATTATCGATGCTTTTTATTCCAAACACTTCAAAAAGTTGATTTTTCATGAATAATATTCTAAATTGCTCGCGGATATTCATTTTAGATCTTGTTGCTGTCAATTGTGTTCACTCCATGTTGCTGTGCCCTTAAATTATTTAGTTGTTCACATAAAAAGAAGATACGGTCGATCACAAACATCTAATAAATCAAAAATTATAGTGCTTTATACGATCCCAAGAATGAAAAAACAAATTTACACTAGTGTAAAAAATGAACTTGTACAAGCCGTTCTATTTTTTGTAATAAATTCACAATTAACAATCTGTCGAAGAAATTCATACTCGCAACAATCACTATTTATTTATGTTTTCTTTGATATTCATTCATTGTTTTATCACAAACAATGCTTTACAAAATCATTTACCAAGATATATTGTTTCTTTCATTCGATGAAGAGAGGAACAACTAATTGCGAATGACATATACTTGAAAAAAACCAACGAGCAATCCCAAAATTGCTCCGATTGCAATGAGTTTGATTTCATCTTCTTTGAAAACAGGATGTAAACATCCTTCAAATTGTTGATAACTTAATTTGGACATTTGTTCCCGGATGAGTCTTTCTAAATCCATGACCTCGTCTGCATAATTTTCTAATTTTTTTTGAACGATCATAATATCCTCTTGACACTCCATTTCTTGATGACATTTCAGTAATTCATCACAAGCTTCTTTTTTGATTCGCTAAACAAACAAATAAAGAGAAGTACTGTTTCAAATCAAAGTGAGAATTCTCATACAGATTATATTTCATATATGTACGTGTCATTGTGACAAAGTGGGTCTATAAGGGCTGTTATATTTGCCAAAACTTGAAATTTTTCAGGTCCAACGGCATATTCTAACAACGGCTTAATTCTACCAAAATCGGCAAATCGCTCGCATGCATCTTCAAAATGGCGAATGACCAAATCGAACAAGCGATCTGATGATTTACCTCGAAGCATAGAAGAAAATAAAACCTCTGCTCGCAATACAGTTTTGGTCAAGAAGGAAGCGAATTCTACACTGACCTCACGTTGTCGACGCAAGAACAATCCGTGAATTGTGATCCCGCAAAAACGATGAGGTAGAACTGGTCGAAAGATAATTTGGAGTGCAATCCAATTAGTTATCCATCCCAATATAAAGCCACTCACTGGCAACATCCAGTATTTTACTAATTTGTTATGGCCAAAAGAAATTGTTGCAATCATCTGTCCAAAGCCTAACACTAATCCGAGCACTGCCCCAAAATTTCTGTCCATTTTTTTTGTTTTGTTAAATTTGCTGAGTGATATAAAAAAAAGTGTAAAGATTTAACCGAATAAAAATAAGCTCTTTCCAGCCACATTTTAGGAAGACATTGGAAAGCAATTTTTTATCATTTTGTAAAGCGGTTCCGACCATATCTTTGAGATCAAACACAGACTCAATGTTTTTACTAATATCTTCGATCATATTTTTAACAGTAATCGGTGCATCTCGGACGGCAATGTCAATAAAGGATTTTCGCAAGTGTTCTGGAAGCAAGGCCCATGCCATTGGAGCTTGGCTTTGGGCGACCCTTGGAATGATGATTTGCAAGACTTTGTAACATGCAGGTTCCATAATAACTGCGACTTCGTTGGGATTGATTCGATGGATGATATCTTCCATTCGAATGACATTAGGGATCATTAAATCGACTGCCATCTCTGCCATCTTTATTGCTTTCATTGGTACAATGCCTTGCCAACCAAATCCGTATCCTTTCAATGGACCTGATTGGAATTGATACAATCCAATGAATTCCGTTGGATTGAACGTCATCCACAGCGCCAATGCGATATGTCCATATGTGAATATCATACAAATTATTGGAATCGATACTTGGTTTTGTTTTATTTGGTTTTGCTTCTTTTTTTTTTTTTTTTGTAACTTATGCGCAATATACACAAACATGCAAATTACGCACATGCAATACGTATTTTGTATGGTAAAACAAAACTGTATCGAAGTAACATTTCCCAATTATCGCAAATGTATCCCCACAACCTAAAATACCAAATGGCTGTAACTGCAATGCCACAAAATAAGATGACTGTTCCTGTTAATATGGACAGGTTGATACATGTAACCTCAAAACAATTGGATTCAAACCAATTGCGCTTTGATTGATGTTCTAAAAAGTCATGAAGAAATTCTAAATCGTCCAACACCATTCCTGAACTTGTTGATTTTTTTTTTACTCTAGTCGATACTGTCGTAGCATCTTCTATTTCTTTTTCTTCTGTTTTGCTATCCTCTGCAGTTCTCTTTGTTGGGTTGTGTTCACCTTTTCCATATTCCGAGTATATATCAGTGTTATCATCTTCTAGGGAACGATAAGTAGCGTTGATACTGATGACAGGGTTCTTTGAGGACACTTTCTCTCCTTGAACTGTTACATTTATATCATTGAACGCCATTTTTTTTGACAGCACTTTTTCCCTCTGTACAAGAGCACCACACAACACGGAATATAACACTATGAGAAACCTTAGAAAATTCGGGCTGGTTACATAATTTTCGAAACTGAGCCGCGTGATAATATAAAACCTAAGAACTTTTGAAATGAAGGGAAGTTACAGGTAATTTTGTCTACTGATTAGGACTTGAATGAATAATATCGACACTAATAACAAAATAAAAGAAAAGTCGATAAAATGTTTAGGACATATGCAAGCAAATTTATGCTGTGATAGTGTGGAATGGTGTCCTTGTGAAACCTTTGAGCACCTGTTTGTGATAGGACACTATCAACTCAACCAGTCAACGGACTCCAATGCCCAAACAAAATCGGGAGGGATAAGTTTATACGAGTACAAACCCAAAGTGGGTTTGGAAGGAGACAGTCCTTCATTGACACACTTCAATTTGCTCCGTTGGTATTCGACGGGAGCTGTATTTGATATGAAATGGCATCCAAAACGAGAGCAAACAAATCCATTGTTGGCAGTGGCAATGGCAAATGGAGTGATAGAGTTGTATCAACTGTCGAAAAAACAAAGAGACGAGGATGGAAAAGAAAGTAAAGAAGAAGATGAAAGCAACAAGCAAACAAGAGGAAGCCAAGTTGAACTTACTCGGATCTCGTCTGTGAAAATTCGAACATTGGATGAATCAACTGGCAATGGCAATGAAGACGACAGTCCTCCGTCTTGTCTATCATTGGATTGGAATACACACTTGCATGACAAGCAAGCAGAAGTTGATCGATGCAGATTGTTGAGTGCTTTAAGTGATGGATCTTTGATCGTGTTAGAGTTGAGCAATAACAAATTGACAATCGTGGATCGTTGGAAGTGTCATACCGACCAAGTATGGACGGGGGTGTTCGATCATGACTACATGAACACTACACACACGGTCGTGTACAGCGCCAGTGACGACGGGAGTATTGTTTTGTCCGACCGTCGAACTCGCAATGATACCACTTTGCGACTGAAAGGTTGTCACAATGATTTGGGCGTATGTTCATTGAATCAATCACTCATCCATGGACATGTGTTATATTCCGGAGGGTTTGATGAACACTTGAAAGTATGGGACAAGCGCTATTTCAAGCAACACATTACTGATGTCAATACATCAAATACACATTCCAATGTAAATTCACGGGAATTGAAAAGTTACAAAATTGGAGATGGAGTTTGGCGAATTCGGGTCAAACCAATCACTTTCAATGCAACCAAGTTTTCATTACAACTTGATAATGTTAATCCCATTGCTTCGCACGAGTTGCTATTGATTGCTGGAATGCGCTCTGGATTTCATGTGTTAGATACCGCTCACACACGGGTCACGGACTTCACTCTTGTCTCTACATATGCGCTACATGGACAATACAATGATCTTCAGATCGATAAAAACGAAATACTGGCCTATGGATGTGATTGGATGTTCGGAGAGGAGCATGTGGTTGCCTCTTGTTCTTTTTATGATAAAGAAATACATTGTTGGAAAATTCAAGAACTATTGAAATAAACTAGAACTCCATTTTCCCTCTCTTCTTTGCGCTTCTTTTTCAAAACTTATTGTTTTACAATCTTCAAATCCTTTTTAATAGCTGAATTATATCTCATGAATTAACATAAATCTGCATTTTAGGGCGGAAAGAGTCCTTCGAGATACGTTCATGCACTGCTTACATCTTTTTTTAATAAAAAACATTCATCACAAAGAATGTATGTCGATCTCACTATATAGTTGGTTTGTCATTTGGCTTTTATCAACATGATTTTCTTTTTCAAAAAAATTTTTTGCTAAAACAAATAATGGAATTTTTTTTTGTCTAATATACAACAGTACTCTACATAGGCCAGCGAATATTCAATCTATTAGTATAATCTCTTTTACATAGCTCAGAAAAGAGATATCTAAAGCCTTTTCTATCATGTTTGTTTTTATTATTTGTTATTAGTTGTAATTTAATTAAATTCATCAAACTGGATATTAATTCCACAATATTTGGCAATAAATTTGATTTAAATACTTCATTTTGTCTCAATACGTACAATTGGAAATACACTTGGCTGTATTTGTTTTTTTCAAAAATGTGGCAGATCATGTCAGTTTTACGTTGAACGTTGATGAGTCTTGAGTACAAAAAAAAGGGAACGCCCACTTTTACCAAAATTTTTTAAGTGTTATCAAAATGAGCAGAAAATTAAAAAAAAAAACAAGGGGACGCCGAGCAAAAACAGCGCTCAATAGGTTTGGTGACCAACCAGATTACTCGTATTACATTTATAAAGTCCTCAAGCAAGTAAGCCCTGAAATGGGTGTCTCAAAGAAAGGAATGATTACATTCAATTCTTTTACTGAGGATGCCGTCAAAAAAATTTTGGATGAATCGAGAGAGCTGTTGAAAATCTCCGGGAAAAGGACACTTGATGCACGAACAGTTATGCTTATTTTTTAAAACATAAGTTTGAAATGACAGATATATTTTTTGTCAACAGATTCAAACATCAGTGAGGCTAATTTTTCCAGGAGAATTGTCGAAACACGCAGAGTCTGAAGCAATGAAAGCAGTGATGAAATACTGTATGAAAATTACAACAAAAACAAACACACAAACAGACTTATTGATTAAATTTTTTTTACAAAGTTCAAATGTGTTTTATGCAATAGCAACGGTCAACAGGTCTTAACCGAATTGCCTTATTCTCGTCCTTCAAATTGGGAACAAACAACGACAGGCAAATGTGGTTCGGGTATTTCGCAACTTCGGTCATTTGCTTTTTATCGTAACGTAAATCCGAAGATAATTTTGTTGAACATTATGCAACTTTTTTTTGTTTGTTCTGGTCGGGTTTTAATCCATTTTTCAAGAACACTTTTTTTTTTCTTTCCCCAAAAAATGGATGAATGAACTTTTCAACTATGTTAAAGGGTGAAAATAAAACTATCTAAACAACTTTCCGAAATACGTTGTTCTTTTATCGCACACCGTTGTAGAATTTTTTGATCCAAAACACTTTTCTTTAAAGTATTTGACTACTTCAATGTAGTGTTTCTTAGACAGATTATGCTTTTGATCGGAGGAATCCTTATTGATTCCTTTGTTTTTGAAAAATAGTTTTTTTAATAAATTTTTGTCACTAAAATTCCCAGTACACGATTGATTAAAGAATTCAAAATATGTCGGGACCAAATCTAATGCTTTTTTTGGAGGAAGCGATTCTGTTGGAACCTTTTTTGGTGGAATTTTTAATCGCCTTCATCTATGTTTTCGGCCAAATCCTTGCCCTCAAGTATGATGATACAAAATATTTCTAAGTTGTGATGGCATCAAACTTTTTCTTTTTGATGTTTACAAAGCACATTACTCTGTTACTCTGAAAAAGTGAGAAAAAGAAAAATATGTATGTTTTAGTGTTGTATTGGGCAGTAATTGGCTATGTAATAATAAATGGATGCATTGGTCAGAATGGACCATTGCCAACAAGTGAAATGGATGCACTGGTGTCATTTTATAACAGTACAAATGGAGAAGGATGGACAAATAAATGGGATATAATTTGGTCGAATATATCACAAAGTGACTTTTGTTCATTTCACGGTGTAGAGTGTGCAAACAATCACGTTGATGAGTTGACAATGCAATTTAATGGTCTGGTAGGGACGCTCCCGGCAAGCCTGTCCAACTTGACCAAGTTGCGAGTGTTGGAGTTGATAGGAGAGAATCTGTACGGTACTCTTCCATCAGAAATTGGAAGTTTGCGAAACTTGCAAACATTGGACTTGCAAAATCTAAATGTGACGGGAACAATTCCCGAAGAAATTTTAAGTGGATTGCCAAGCCTAGAATCCCTCGCTATCGTACAATGTCCATTTTTGAAAGGGATTTTATCTCAACAAATCAGTTCATTGCAAAACCTGACACGGCTGACTATCTCAGAATGCAATGGAATAAGCGGGACCATTCCTCCGCAAATTGCCACTTTGGCACTCTTGCATACCCTGCAATTGTCGTCTTGCAATTTTACTGGTTCATTGCCATCCGAATTGGGAGGTCTGCAGAATCTTCAAGTACTAGATATTAGTCAAAATCTCTTGACAGGGACAATTCCATCACAATTCAGGTTTATTTTTATTGCAATGCGTGTACGTGCACGTATTTTGTATTTGTACGTGCATTTGTGCTTGTACGTACACTCAAACGTAAACACAAATACAAATATTATCAAGCAATCTGTCCAAGTTGTCCCAATTGAGTTTGGGAGAAAACGAATTAAGTGGGTCAATTCCAAGTGAATTGGTCAATTTGCGTAATTTGAATATATTGCAATTAAACTCGAATCAATTGAAAGGTACAATCCCAACAAATTTTGGAACAATGTTGTCTTTGAGTGTATTCGACGTTGGAGGAAATAATCTGACGGGAGTCATTCCATGGAACTTGTGCAAGAGTCTTATTTTGTTTCGTGTGTCCCAAAATCAGCTGACTGGAACAATCCCATCCGATATTTTTTCTATATGTACGCGGGTGGAGGTGTTTGCATTAGAACACAACCTCTTTTTTGGAACGCTTCCATGGCAATTGGGAAATTTGACTTTTTTGGAGGTTTTGTCTTTGGGCTATAACCGCTTTTACGGAGCATTGCCAGAGACTATTGGGTGTGTATACAGTCAAAAAAAAAAAAAATTGGGGATACTTCGCCATAGAGATATAGCTATTCACACATACACACAAACAAACAATAACACTATTACTAGACACTTTGTACAAATAAACGTATACTCATTTCCAATTTTGAGATAGTCAGCCAAAGCCGTTGACCACCTGGATTTATCAAACAACGAATTGAGTGGTACGATACCGCCATGTTTTGGACAAAAGCAAGTCAGTCGTTGGAAAAGCTATATTTGAATAACAACAATTTGAGTGGGACTATCGACGAAGTGACAGAGACATGGAAGAATTTGAGAGAGTTGGCTATCAGCGACAACCACTTGAGCGGGACATTGCCAACGTTTCGATTGGCCAAGAATTTGAGTGCATTGATTGCATCGGACAATTATTTCACAGGGTCTTTGCCATCGTTTTACAACAATTCCAATTTGGTTGTTTTGTCATTGGACAATAATCAATTTCAACATAAACTACCAATCCTCGCAAATTCTATGAACAATTTGCGCTCATTGACATTGCACAACAATCAATTATCCGACAACGACCTGACCTCATGGTAACTGTTCACAAAAAAAAAAATATGGCTGAAACTATTGTTTAAACAACAACTTGTAACAATAACATTTGAGAAATATAAAAAAAAAAAAGGTTAGACAAACTCTTTCGAAAGTCTCCTGTGCTATCAATCCTTACATTGGCAAACAATCATGGACTGGTTGGATCCATTCCAGCGCTAATCTACAATTCAGCATTGTCCGCATTGATTGCTCATGGATGCAGCATCAACGGCCAATTACCACAAATCGCATCCAATCAAAAAAGCCATTTACTTTTTGCAAGTTTATCCCAAAATCGATTGTCTGGACTCATGCCGGAGCATTTCATCAATCAAAACGGCACTGTCATCAACAATACTCAAATTTACTATCAAACCACTTTTCTCAATTGGGAGGAGCTCCTTGTTACTCAAAGTTTTTAGCTTTTGTCTTTGTTTTTATATTTTAACGAGTACGTTATATATTTATATATGTGTATATATGCGGCCATTTTGTTTGTTTGTACGTTAAAGGTAGAGATGTCCCAAATGCTAGTCATATCGCCATTGATTGAATACGGCTTGTATTTGTCTGGAAATCGGTTTAAACAAAATGGCGAGTGGTATAAGGGGTTTTCGCAGCAGACATTGCCTCATTATGTGCCATCGAGTGAACGAAGCGCAGAGAACTTGTACATTACAAACCGCGCATCCTTTCAACAGTACGTGATCATTGCAATTGCGGTACCTATCATGGCAGGACTACTGTTGTGGCAAATGATACCCGTCAAGTGTATCATCTGTACGTGTGGGTGTTGCTCTCCACGATTCCCTTTTGCTCGCCAAAAGCCGTCGAACATTGGGTTTTTCAAACAAATCGAAGTTAATGTGTCTCGTACTCTCTATCTGTCCAAAAAAAAAAAATATATATATATATATGTATATACAATGTGTGCATTCGAATAAATAAATAAGTATGTGTATAAGCTAATGAGTAATGGCTACGTCCTTGGAGTAAGTTGTCTATTGGCAGTGATATATTGTATCAACGCCAACTTTTATTCCGAGGGCTTTCCCTTGTCGCAAATGTCACTGGCGTATGTGAATGATCCACCAAAAAGTACGGTGGGAGTGCTGATAGCAATCGTACTGTGCACAAATGCGATTGTCCTTGGCTACGTGTTGAAAATAAGATACCAGGACCAAGTCGAACAAATATTCCAAGCGTATGCCAAAGAGCCTTTAGCCATGCATTCCGACCAGTCCACTGATGCGACGACGGTAGTGAGTATGGAGCCTTTGGTTTTCGATGGAAAGAAATGGCTGGAGTTGTGTCTATATTTGACACTTTGGATAGTTACATTATGTTGTGTCGTGAGCTATTGCGTACTCGAGGCCTTTCCAAGTAATAATACATTAAATATTGATTCCAACGTCATATTTGTTTTGCAGGGATCGTTGTCACTGTTACTATGTCTATATAATTCCTTCGTTGCTCCCAATCTCTCCACGCTGCTCATTCAAATGATCATCTATTATCGCCGCCCATCCAAATCTACCAGTCAATGGCTGCTGACAATGTGTACTCCATTTCTCACTCTATTGTTACGGGGATTGATGTGCATCTATTTGCCCATTGTTGCTGCTACGTATTTTTATGACAGCTGCGGACGACAATGGGTCAATTACTGGGATCTTTGTGTCACTTCAAAACCAAATGAAGTGGTCGTTGAATATCTCTGGAACGTCAATGTCACGTTGTCTGGCGAAAATTTCCTTTGGTCTTCGACCTCTTCTGCTAACTTTGCCTTGCCATTAATGTATTGGAGTGACGTGTGTCGTAAAGGCTTTTATCACAATTATCAATACGGTATGTACATACGTGGTGTATTATTACATTTAATCTTTTCTTTAAAAAAAAAAAATACCTCTACTTTCATACGATATCTACACGCACATGCATGTGCTTGTAGGGGATTGTGCTCGCGAAATAATGGAAAAATGGTGTAACGTGATGATCTTGAAAATGGTGGCAAACGTAATCATGCCATGGATTCATGTATTGATATTGAAATGGCGAAATCAAAGACAAGAAAAGGTTTTGCTTACAGACAATGTTGAACATGCCAGCGTTGTGTCCAATTTGGAAATGACAATTTTGCTTGGATTGTTCTGTCCTCTGATCATACCTTTGTGCATTTTGGCTCTTCTCTCTAACTATTGGAAATATCAGTATCTGTTGAGGACTTGTCACAACTTCACGCTGTCTGCAAATAATCCCCTTTTTCGTAGCCTTCTTATTCATTGCATATTTTTTGCAACAGTTCATTTGGATGTTCATAGCCACTTTCAACAGTAGTTGGTTAGGCTATAGTCAACTCTGTTGGAATTGCTTTTTTTTTGGTTTTATCTTCATTGATGTTTGTTTTGTACTTTGTGTCGTCTTTCTTCATCGTGTTGTCAAACACTGCAAACGCAAGTCTTTGTCTTTTACAACTACTAATTAACTTTGGCCATCTTTTATTACGTAAGTATCTTTTTGCAACATACTTTATTTTTTTTTATTTTCATTTGTTTTTATCTTTCTGTCATTGTTTTGTTGAATTGTAAAGAAAAGCACTTTTCTACAAACTGTGCCATTTAATTTTTTCTTTTTAATGCTCGGACATGAAATTATGCACTTATTTGTTTCTTTATCTTTTTAATTTATTTTTTACTAGCTTGAAACCTTTTTTCTGTAATTGAAACGTAACAGTGTTTATTGTCTTAAAATTTTGTACCTTTTAACCAACGCAAAAGGGGCTTGCAAAGTCCGTAAGATTCTGTTTTGAATTGACTGAAACATGAGGCTAAAAGTTAGTCCAAAACGAAGATGTCCCTGGTGTTTCTTTGTGACACGAAAAGGGAATTTGTATGTACGATGCAAAGTAGATCCAAGGCACAAACAAAGGCAGGGCTCGTCAGTCGGTCACGCGACCAGATATCGAAGAAAATTCAAGCATCATAACTTCAGCACAATGGCTATTTTGGACCATTCTGAAATAAACGGCAATATTCCATGTACAATAATAGATTCGATAGTTCATAGACAATTGTATGACACTGGTGCCAAGTGCTATTTGCTGAATCCATGTGAAATGACCTGGACTGAAAAATTTGAAATGTTCTATAATGAAAGACCAATCAAAAATTGATCAAAAGAATGAGAACAATAAAATTTTGGAAACTTTGAAAAAAAAACAAGCTACATTTGAAAGTTTTTCATCGTACTCAATTTTTAAATTGTTTATTTCAATCACAAAATTTTCTTGTTTTATCAGTTGTGCGATGAGGAACAAAGATCAACATTTGTTCCGAGGTAATGAAAAAAAGATTGTGTTAACACCTTAGTCTTTCAATACCTCAAGGCGCATGAAGTTAAATGCGTTTTTGATACAGCAAATCTAATCTTTTGAAGTAAAAGCAATTGTGATTTGTTTAGCATCAGCTTTTTATAGACTAAGAGTGCTTGAAAAAAATTTTAAACACTAAAAGTTCAAGTTTGGTGGGCCTGTTTGCAGCACATTCATGACTGCAGTATCACTTTCACACATTGTGATAGCTTTTGTTGTAAAAGAGCCGAGCAAAATCCCAAATGAAATTTTGTTTTTGCAGCAAAGTGCAAAAATGGACGAATGTCCCAAATGTTGGTGTGGAATTGAGGTCGATGTTTCTGAAAAGGAGTTATCCGACAATAGTTATCTGGAAAAGGTTTTGATTTCAATTATTGAATGTACATGCCTAAAACGTGAGAACTTACTCATTTCTCAAACTGGAAGACCATTGCGGCTTTATGGAGAGCGTAAAAATGTGCTATTGCATCCACAGCTGTTTCATCTCAGGTAAATATCGTGTTGTCCTTTGTGTTTTTTTGCTTCATAGCAATTTTAGTAAAAGTTATTGGGTTAAGATACTTTTGGCGGATGGCGGGATAATGAAAGGTCTCTACATGACACAATTTGTTTGAATGAGAAGTATATGGATTACAAATGGCTTACAATAAATGAGAAAATTTGGAGTGAGATGGAATGGGTTCCATTTACTCAAAATGCATTGGGGACCGTATTATTTGATCCCGTAGAACAATCACAAATTAATTGGCTGAAAGCAGATCGCAAGCATGGAGCTTCTCAACTTGCAATAAAATGTTTGGAGTTTCTCCAAGAAAATTATGGTACAAAAAAAGAATCAATGTCTCCTGTACACGTATATAACTATTGCTATCAATTATTTAAATCTCGTTCGTCGATGCAACCAGTGGCAAATGTCGTAATTACATTTTTAGAAAAATGGAATGCGCGTGAAGAGGATAACACACCACAGAGTGTTGCCAAGGTATGTAAATCAATCATTGATGAATGGAGTGGTGATGTAGACATTCGTATTCCGATGATGTTTCATAAACTGTTATGTTCTCGTCATGAAAATCACAAAAAACTGAAATTATTCACACTGTCCATTTCTTCAAATGTTTACAAAGCACTCAATTTTGTGAGCAGTGAAAAGCACAGTCACAATAAATATACAATCGATGAAATTGTCATTGCAGAGTCTAGGCCTCTGTTTGAAGGTGTTTCCATGGCCGAAAAAATTGAAAATGAAAATGTCTCGGTTACGATTATTACAGAAGCACAAATGGGCATTTTTATACCTTTATGTGATGCTATTGTGTTTGGAGTTGATACCATTGATCTACGCAATGGATATGTTATCAACAAAGTTGGAAGTTATTTGGCTGCTTTATGTGCAAGAGAGGTATGAAAATGATAGAGAGCAAGGAGAAGCAAAAATGTATTTTGTGTTTTGTTATTTACTTTTACATATTTTTTATTTGTTGTGGAATTTGTCTGTGCTGAAGAATAACGTGCCAGTGTATGTTATTGGGCACGAAAGTAAATTACGAAGATCAAACACAGACGTCACAAAAGAGTGGCCAAACTTGGAAGAAAAAAGGCTCTTAGATCAAACAAAAATAAACAACGAAGAAAAGTCAACAGAGGATCAGAGAAATGTAGAACTGGAGGAAATGGACGAAGGAGAAATCACTAAAGACTGGGCATCCAATATCAAAACAAAAAGAAAAAATTGCCAGATTCGAAACATTTATTTTGAAAAAATTCCTTTGTTATTAATTGACGCACTTGTGTTGACAAATCAAATCATAGAGCAAAACAAAAATTAACTCTGCAACTACAAATTTTGTTATTGGCTCTTCTTCGAGATTTTTTTTTGCTACTTTAAAAGGTCAATAAAAATTAATATATACATTGTTAATGTCGTTTTTTAATTTAAGTTGCTATTTTCACTTTATTCTGTTGGCTCAAACTCTTCCAGTTATTCGCCTCTTAGTATTGTTCGTGAGAAAGAGAAACACATTGCAGGGAGTAAAATCACAGTAGATGAGGGTCAAAACTATAGAAAATGGGAATCCGCAAAATACACAAACAAAAACTTTGAACAACTTTGTTGAAAATAGGATCGAAAAAAATCCTCGAATGGCATATGCAAGTTTTCCAAAAAATTCATTTAGTTACAATTTAGGAACACCCACAACTTTAATTTTCCAAAAAGTACCATCACCAGGCTGAGCAGCAATAACAGCCCAGGTCAACTTTTTTTTCTTTTTCGACTTTTGACGAACAGCACCAAGGAAACGATTCTTGTTACCTTGGCACTGAAATTGAACTGCGGGAGCGTCCGCAGATGCTTGAGTGACAGCCTCATCTTTCATAACTTTAAAAATGATATCTTCTTCTTCTTCTCCACTTCCGTTTGCCTTACAAACCAATTTTGGTTTTTTTGTTGATAATTTTTTCTTTTTTGGCTCACTCACTCGCAAATAACGAGTATTGTGAACAGCTTTTAATTTCACCAATTGTTGTGCTGCGTCTACTACTTCAATCTTCCATTGGCATGGTCGTTTTTGTTGTTCTGTCAAACCCATTGTCCCTTCTGCATTCAATACATAAAGATAACTTCCTTGTTCTCCTGTATCTCTTACGTGTGCCAGCATTATTGTATTGTTGTCTTTGAGCCATGCAAAGGCAGGATCTGCAGGGACTGTCGGCGCTGCTGGTGTTGCAGGTGTTGCGCCTGCTGGCGGAGGTGGAGCCGGCGCTGGTGCTGGTGGTGGCTGTTGTTTGCCACTGCTTGAGCCACTGGAGCTCTGTGAACTGCCCATGTTCGGTGCTTGTATATTTTAATTCATTGTCAGTGTGTCAAAAATTCGGATTTTCGTTACAAACGTCAGAATTAAACCGTTCAGAAGGACAAAAGACAATACATAATATCTCTTATCAATAACTTTGAATTGATCACAAATACTTTACACAGAGCAAATGATTAGCTTTCCAAATATCAATAAAGCCAAGTATATATTTTTTAAGAAGGCCAACAGGTTCCTGCAAAGCGATTCATAAGCGTCGAAATAAAAACAGATAACATCAAACAATTCTTACTTTTTTGTTAACAGTCAAAAAATTGCATATAATCAATTTTCCGTTAGTATTTTTTTATTTATTGATCACATTTTGGCGAAAAATGTGTAAACTATTCACATAGTTTTTTTTGGAGTGGAGACGTGTCATTCTGTATGGAAAAAAGGGATCAAAACATTGCATATTAAAATTAGAATAAAAAAGAATAAATTGGTTGAGTCGTTTGTAAATTTAGCACCTTAAAAAAAACAAACAAAACAAGATATTACAAATTGTCCTGTACATCTTATGGACACAACCAGAAAAACATCAACACAATACAATTACAACGTATTTGGTAAACCTCCCAAAATAAGTCTTGGGTAACTTGTTTCTGAAAGCAGCAGCACTAAAATGCTTTCAAATAAAAGAACTGAGTTGCTATGTTGCAAGAAATAAATAATAAAAAAGATTGCAGAGGATGAGATGAACAAAAAAATGGATAAATATATTTCCCTTGTTTCCCTTTTCCTCCAAACAATGTTGCAATAAATATAGAGCTTGTTTCAGTTAACACTGCCATAATTTGAAACAATGCGATTCAAAGAACGCCTGTGCATTTTAAAAACAAGAGTCGCAAATTGATTGTTGAGTGTATGTGAATTAGTTGAAAAGAGTGAAAAAGTAACTTGACATTCGCCTCCAAAGTGCGATGTATGATTTTCCAAATGAGATGCATGAATAAGCCACAGGAAACCATAAGAATGAATAGACATATACGCAATTTGCGATTTACGGGCTGAGACAAGGAGAAGGACAAGTACATGACGATGAAAAGTAAGGGACACAACGAGCATAGAATGCAACCACAAATTCCGCCGGGGATTTTGAATGGCCGATGTTGTTCGGGTTTGTTTTTGCGGACCCACATAAATGATAAGACCATGCAAATGGTGTTGACACTGGCAATGATCATATCGACTTCGATGAGCATTTCAAAATCGGCAATAAAGAATACCGTCGTCGCGACAAGTAAATTGAGCAACACATAAATTCGTCGTTGCGCCATCATATCGGCGACCTGATTGACTCCGTCTTGCAAATGTGCAATTAAATTGATAGACAAGTTCATTTTCGTTTGGGAAATCTGATTTCGACGGAGGTGTTCAACACGAGTGGGCTCCGACATCGAGGGAACCAATGCCGAGGGATATGTGACGACCTTGTTGACTGGTAATGTATCCATGTCATTCTTCGGCGCAAGAGAGGTCGACGATGAAGAGTCATCGTCACTGCTATTGTCATTATTGCCATTGGCGTGGTAATAATGCTGATTATAATTATGCTGATTAAAATTATGAGCATAATTGTAATGGGTCTTATTATCATTGTTATCGCCATTGTAATTGTCATTAATGGTCGTAACACGAGGAAACACGGACTTGTGATTGTTCACACGGACGTGGGCCATCATTGTCATCACTCCATTCTTCACTACGACGTTCTCATATCTACGCATACCCCCCGTCCCATGCATGTCAGTTGCCACTCCAGATGCCAATATCGGAGTGGACGACGACTTACTCATATTCTCCAAGGACTTCAGCTTTGGGATTTGAGCATTCTGTTCCTTGTCGATTTCTTGCTTGTTCTTGTCCGATTCTCCGTCGTTCCCGTTGTGATCGCCGTTGACTTTCGACTGTGGAGCCATTTCGATATCGTCCACCGTTGTCTCTTCGTCGTGACTGGGAAGAGGAGGCGTGCTTTCCGAAGAGTGCGACGGCGAGCCCGTGGTATGTCCACTTGTCAATACAACGTTCAAAGGCATGACAGGCTTGACAGTGCGGCCAATGTTTAATGGTCTCACCACGTGATGTCGACGACGAGGATACGCAAATAGCAAATGTTCCCACCATTTCGTTTTCCTATTCAAATTCCCCGACGTGCTCATCTCCAATGCGTGTTCCTGTTCTTGCATTGCATCATAATACTCCAACAATTCCTGGAACGGATTTCGACTGGACTCGATCAAATATGCCAATCCCTCTTGTGCAACCACTGTGGCTGAGTTGTATAGTCCAATCAATGCTACAACTGCTCCAATGTCGTATACAACGCCAAACCAATGTCCGACTGTTTTTTTGCTAATTACTTGATAGTATCCCACCTTTAATGCGTCGCGCACACATTTGTTTGTACATATATTTTTTAAACGAAGCTGGCGATATTAAATGCACATACAAAACTTGGTAATGTGACGCATCGCTATCAATGGATGTGGAGATAAGGACTGGCAACAAATTGATCGTCGCGACCAAAGGAATAAGTATTAATGACGCAGATAAAAACGTGGTATAGGGGTTTCTCACTTCTCCTAAGTTACGTCATACGTAAGAAATATAGAAATTTGTTGCACGCATGCGCATAGCATGCAGTAATGTACGTCGTGATATTGCTTTTCCAAAAAAAAAAGGAGTGAAATACACACCTGCCAAAACACCTAAATTGACAGCGCCCGAATACAACCACATGGCGACAGATAGGCCGAACGCATAATTGAAGTCAGCTTGTGAGGCGGGATCGGCTCCGTTTTTGACCGCACTGTCATTCGCAGTGAAAGTGAGTGTCTCACTCCATTGAATGTATGGGACCCCACACACAATGAACAAAACGCAAGGTATCAAACATATCAAAAATATCAAAGTCGATGCTTGAGACATAAAATAGGTACCTTTCAAATTGATCACTGTAATTCCAACTATTATTGGAAAGCCCAAACATATCTTTGCAAATATTACACTACTCGACGGAAAGTATTTACTCAATACCTCCGATGCCAACACCGGATATGACACTGCATCAATACATTCCATTATCGACATCCAATACGCAACGTGGATACCAATGGTTTCTCCACATGCCACTCTTTTTTTTTTCAAACTCAGTTTTGTATGCCGCCTCCAAACACCAAAAAACAAGCTAAACAATTACAGAGCACCAAAACTAGCATCATTACCGTATGGTTTGAATATATCCTCCATTTTCAGGAAACATAGTGGCACTCTCGGCACTTATAAATGCTAGTGGGAGTCCAAACAAAAAAGCTCCAGATAGCATGATTGCGAATACATATCCTACCGGCCCTGTTTGCACTATCGGCTCTGCGCAATAAAAACCTCCTGATATCCAAAAAAAACCGAGCGCAACTGTGCTAAAAAGTCCAAGCTTTCGGTCGTTGTGACCTTTTTCTGTTCCCAAAGAAACTGGCGAATATGTTGCTGACATGGTGGACTTAATTTTTTAGAGAATGGAGAATGATAATATTTATTAATAATTATTTAAAAATTTCAACCTTTTTGGACAGCAACTTTTTAACCAGTTTCAAAGCACCCTTTTTCTTACGTGACAGTGTTCAATCTATGACAAAGGGATATATCATAACACATTTACCATGAGTGTCAAAATTGAGTGTGAAAGTGAAACAAGCAAGCTCGAAACTTTTTAAAAAATCTGTTTTTCTATTTTTTTGAAATATTCTTAAAGGTAGTCATTTATTGTAATTTATAATAAAATCAATACAACTGTAAAAAATTGATATCTTCTATTTTAATTATTTGGAAATATCAAGTTATATTTTGTTATATTAGGAACACATTATTTACTGCGTTGATTTTTCAACAACCAAACCATGACGTTCGTAAGTATATTATTATATCTACATATATTTTTTTTCACACGAACGTGGTCAATTCTCTTCTTCAATCGTCTTAGTGTTGCAATGAACAAATTTAATGTTCGAGGATTTAAATAAAAATTTTATTGAGAGTTATTCAAACTATTTATGACAAGCATGTGATAGAAGCTGTTTCAATGTGCCAGCAAGAGTTGTCTTTTAAAAGATAAACTACAGTACTTTGAGAAAAAGGGGCAACCAAATTGGAGATAATGTTTTAGAAATATAAAATATATTATCATAATCATCGAGCTTATGTCGCAAACAACATTACCTCTTTTCCCAGATACCTCTGGAAAAAGAGCTTCGGAGAAGCTGACCCCTTCTGAAGCTACACAGCAAGCCGCTACAACACTGCAAGATTATAGTGCGTCACTAGATTTCAAAAAATATCAAGATAAACATATGGAATCCTTATTAAAAGATGAGGAATTATGTAGTACCAAAGTGTGTGTAGGATACGGTATATACAAAACTATGTATCCAGTTGTGAGAGCCAACTTAGCCAAGATGAGCGAATTTTTCAGGTTAATTTTGGAAGGAAGGTTTCTTTCCCTTCAATATCACTAATTTGTTGTTTTTTTTTTAACAAAAAGAAAGAAATTTTACGACAGTGAAAATGACGATGATCAAGTAAAACTGAAATTTATTCCAGAGAAAGCATTTGAGGTGATATTGCGCACAGCATATCACCTCGATCCAAAGTTGGACGGTAAAAATGTGATCCCGACGTTATACGTAAGCAAAAAATTAAAAATCGACGAATTGCGAAGAGAGTGTGAACGTTACTTGAAAAAAAACATCAATGCTCACAATGTATTACACATATGGGATCAAGCAATGAAATATAAATATTGTTCGAAATACAAGTTGGACTTTCGAAATCCTCCAAAAGAGCACAGCCAGGTTTTGTTTGCGCTTATTGATTGGATGAGCGATAACATATACAAAACATAAAAAAAAAAAAAAAGGAATTGGAAAATCACATATTATACGTAATTGCACAAGAAAGTGAAGCAATTCTTTTCAGTGACGCCTTTTTGGAGGTGTCGTTTGAGGTGATAATTCGACTTGTGGCGGCCCCTTTTTTCCACGTGAAAGAAGAGGACTTATGGCAACGGACTCAAGAGTGGATGCACTGCTACGCAATACCATACTTTCGACGTTTGCGATACAAAGAAAAAGAACAAGCTCAATCTAGTGAGGATGACGATTTTCCGGAAGACCGGTCTGAATATGAAACTAACTTGGATCGATTCCGTCCATATTACACCGATCCTGATCACAAAGACAGTGACGAAGATGACAATAGCAATACTAATAACAATAATAATAACAATAATAATAACAATAATGATAACAACGAGAATAACAACGAAAATGATAAAAAGGAAACTACCAAAGTATTGTTTTAACTTTTTTCGAAATCGTTTGAGGATTGTGTGATACCAATCTTTTTTTTGAAAATAGCTGACGATTGCAAGCAAAGACTTTGAACCGACCCAAAAAAGCGTTGATGAATTGATTGGCCTATGGAACCAATGGTTTGTTCGAGTGTTCCGCTTTGCCTCGATGAAACCCGGCTTTTTTATCGATCGTGTGATGGATCAAATTGTGGATCGAGATTTTAGAGAAGAAATTTTAGTATATTTTATTGATAACAAACGAAGACCAAAGCATTGTAAATTTGATGCAAGGGATATGACGCAAGAAACTGGTATCAAATGCTTTTGAATTTGTTAGGATTCTCAAATTGATATATTTGTTTCTTTTTTAATGTTGTAAAAAGTGTCAAAGGACAAAAAAAGGTTTCACCACTGGCTGTCGCGTAATTAAGAGCAATGTGGAAGAAGAAAATGCCAAAACATTGTTCGATTTGACCAAAGGGTCACGTTGGGCATATCGTACATGCCAACAAGTTCCTGATCAATACTTTGTTGCCGAGTTGCCATTCTTTTCGTTTCCACAGATCATTCGGCTGAAAAACCATTTTGATGACATTGACTGTGTTAAAGACATAAAAGTATTTGCTTGGAAGAGCACTACTGTACCATATCCTAATGCTAAGCCAGAAGAAGAAGAAAAGGGGTGGGTGGAATGTTTCACTTTTGCCAGCCAACAAACCAAAGAGTGGCAAGAATTTAAAACCGGCTTAGGAATTGCTGACACAAGCCGTTGGTTTAAAATACAAATTCTCTCTACTTATGGCCGATACTCGTGTATCGAGAGTATTCAATTTGGCATTGCTTGTGCATATGCACAAGTCCTCATGCGAGAAGCATCTAAGAAAACAACTGAGGAATGAAAGAACCAAACACAGCTCCAAGATGTTGCTTTTTTACGTGTGGTCTCTCATGGCACGAGAGCAATCATTCAGGGACAAAGTTCCACTAATTGCGTCACTGCCAAAAAAATCTTTGTGCCCTTTTCATTTTGCTTATTTGATTATTTGGTTTGTTCTTTTTGTGGCTGTTTGTTTTCTTTTTGTGCAATTTGTTACATGTCTAAACATTTTTGTAGTTAAAAACGCACAACCCAATTTTTCCACTTAAAAATAAAAAAGATTGTTTAGAATAACGAAAGACATATTTTAGATCTTTTTAGAGGTTACTTGGTCGGGCATAATCAATACTTTTCAAGTCATCCATCATTCCACGTGAGACAAGATACTTCAAACAAAAAAAATCATACAAATCCTTTGGTTTAAAACAAAAAAATGTAACATAATTTTCAAATTGATAGTTTTTTATTGTTGTAGGACAATCACTACAAGCTACCAAGGTAGGAAGTGACTTGAATGTTTTTTTGAGAAAGTGGCGAAGGAAAAGTTTTAGTGACAAACTTTTTGTTTTCTTTTTTATTCATTTTTGTTTTACTCGAAGTTAATTTATATCAATTAAGTCGAAATCAATCTAAATACGTTTGTTACACGGTGTTATTGAACGAAGCATAAGACGTTTGCAAGAACAACACAGGAACGAAGTAACTATAATACGTTAAGCACAATATCAAGTAGTGATTAGATGTGTGTTGGGAAGGTGAAATATAATATAGTCAAGATCGACATATAAACAAGTAGATAAAAACAACAACGTGAATCTTATGATAGAAGATAAAATTTGGATGAACTAATATAGTTTTATGACTTGAATTAAAAATGGGTCAAAGCATAATTTAATTGATTTTGTTTTCGATATGTAAGTATGAATATCAACGTTAGAAGATAAAGTTCTTAGTATGGAGCAAATTTAACAATAATTATAATATATATATTTAAGATATGTTTTATCATAATATTTGTCTATTGAAGTACAATAATGATCAAAAAATAGATAACTTTAACGATATGATCGATTAAAATTTCGAAATTATATTACATAAAAGACATTTTTTTAATTACAATTTATAACAAGTAACGAAAAATGTACGTAAGATATTTTATTACATTAAGACAAAAAAAATTTTTCAATTAAATTAGAATCACATAATGTAAAATTTACGAAAGAAATATAAAACAATAAGAATATATATCAATAGAAACATTTTTGGACATTTAACAGGAATTGTATAAAAAATAATAATATTGTAAATATGACAGACATATTTAAAAACATAATGATGACATGTTATTTTATATAGAATTTATTTTAAAACAGGTTGAAAGACATCAATTAAACTGGTATTAATTAAAAAAGAATTACATTCATTGGTATATTCAATTCAAATGAAGTATCTTGGATTGTTACTTGATTTTTACATGACTCTTAGATATATATCAAATACTTCAAATTTCGCTTCGTTAAATCTAATTGTGATTACTTTTTCTTACAATGCTCTTTTGACTTCTGATTCTGCAAATGTCACCTTTACAACTGGCATATTTTTAAATCTTTTCACTTAATATCTTTCATATCTAAGTTCATCATGTATCAACGGCTTATTGTGGTGATTCTCTTGTCAATACATTCTTCAATAAAATATAGCGATTTGCTCGGAGACACAATCTTGTCGAAATTTGAACAAAGGGTAATATTTTGTTTCTTCTTATGTTCAATACTTGTTGATTTGATTGTTGCTTTGTATTGAATTGATCTGCAATTACTTTTAATTTATCTATTTTCATTTGATTATGGAATTCAATTCTTTTTTTTTATTTTCTACAGCTTTCTGTTCTTGATTTAATTGTTCTTATGATAATCTACTCTTTGTTTTTTGTTTGTTCTTTCATATTTATTTTTATCTTGGTCTTGAATTTTTGATTGAATTGCGATCTTTTTGTTTGATTTCCACTGATGACCTTCTTTTACTTGCATTGTCAATCATTATTTCATATTGCTATTCAAATGGGGCTGTTTTTGATATATTATGATGCTATGGTTGTCCGAAACTGTTGATGTCTGGTAATAACTACAGTTAATTACCAGATG
>ASPP01010848.1:0-11892 GCA_000512085.1 Reticulomyxa filosa
CATATACATATACATATACATATACATATACATATGCATATACATATACATATATGTATATGCATATGTATATAATATTGTTATTGTCTTCAGTTTTCTTGAATTCAAAATGCAACACGGATATAAATGTACATCCTTTGTATTTGTACAAAGGTCGATGAATTCACTTTTTTGGTTCTTTTTATTATTTGCATTGTGTGCACAGATGACGAAAAGGGGCTCACATCTGCAATTGCCGGACACAAAACGACTGTGTGTTAACTTTGTTCTTTTTGTGTTTATTTTTGTTAGCGTGTGAGCCGGTTAATCGGTAAGACGACAAAAGGTGTATACGTGCAAATGCCATTGTGTGTGTGGGGGGGTGTGTGACTGCTGAAACAGTGTGGAGAAGTATGGTAGCAATGGCAACGCCTTGTATCAAAGAAACAAGTATCGATTGTCTCAACTCATTGAAAAACAACTTTCTCATATTGTTTGTTTGTTTGTTTTTTTTTTTATATATACATATATGCATATAGGTTTTTTTTTTAAAAAAAAGGAACAAATAAAAAACCTTCAATGAACCCTCTCTCTCTCTCTCTCTCTCTCTCTCTGTTTGCCTATGCCACTAACTTGTTGCACGTGACCCCAAATCTATATCCATATATCCATATACACATATATGTACATACACATATATGTATGGATAGCCTTTGACGGTACGCAGTATTGCCACGCCAATGCCACGAGCCTCGACTGCAGGAGATGATGTCGGTCGCGATTCCTCAGGCAGCGTAATGATGGACAACCGCGCGACGACGTTGAGCGTATCGTATTACGAAAGACCTCATTATTGGAATAACCCGACAGTGTTTCAAGAAATATTCCAAATAACGCCCAACGAAGACGAAATGCACTGCTATCGTGAGTTGATGAATATCATGTTCAGTGCACATGACGCTCGTGACACGATCGGAATTGAAGCCATTGCTCCATTCATGAAAGCGATGCAAATATTGCGAAAAGAAGATAACGCCATTGCCCATGACAATCGAGGATGGATATTCGCTATTGACAATCTTTTGTCTGTGCTACTATATCGAGACGATTATTTTTATTACAAAACCAATTTGGTGGGAGGTTCGATTAATATACATTAATTATATATATGTATATACATATATATCCATATATATACACATATATATAATATACATATATATACATGCATATACAAAACGTGTGTACATGCACTGGTATACGTAAACTTAACAAAAACAGAGTTACAACTATCGCTGACGCTGGAATTGGACGCGAACAAGAGTTTGAAGGACTTGGAAGACCGTAGTCTGCTGTACCACGTGAAAGAGGCGATTATTAAAGGATACAAAGGCATTCCGTCATTGACGAGCGAGGACGAGATGCCCAACATTGCACACGATGACATAATAGTGAGAAGCAAGACATTGTTGACAAAGTGGTACGACCTGCGACATGCGAATCAACGCGTGCATATCACATTTGGAATTTGCGTGGATGACTCGGAGATATTCCATGGGAGCAAATTGCAGTTTTTGTTTCACGTGATGGCATCGTGTCTGTCCAGACATGTTTTGGATCGAAAGTCGTTCCTGCCAATGTTCCAAAACTATACTCGCAGCAAGCCGTTGGGATTTCGACTTATCGACGCCAAGCCGAGTGACTTGAAAGTGTATCCGTACAATGACTACGTGAGTCAGTCGCCGGACAGTTTCGTCATCGCCGATATCCAAAGAGAGTTTTCAAGAGCATTTCGAGAGGAAGAGTTATTGTTAAACACGGAGCAATACGTGTCCAAAATTATTGAGCGGAACATTGTTACGAATATATAAAAAAAAAAAAATAATAATAATAATAATAAAAAAATAGTGATCCAATAAGATAGTAAGACATTAACATTAACTTTAATATATAACATATATATATATATATATATACATATGTATATATATATATATATACATACTTATATGTGTATATGTATATATGTATATATAAAGGTTTTATGGCTCAGTGAGTTTGTAAAGAAGGTGCAACCGAAAATGATATTGGAAGAAACAGCAAAGAAACAACAACAAGAATTCGAAGACCAAGCGATAAGCAAGAAGCAAACCAATGACACAATGCTGTCGGAAGTGGATATAATGGACGAGTTGCAACGAGGCAAAAGTGAACCTGTTTCGCATCCTTCTTTTGCGCAGCAACAGCAACTCTACGGACGCAAGATATGTTGTAACAAATGCGAACTCACGCTGGTCATGTTGGCACTGGCTATTTTGTTATCTGGAGTGGTGGCCATTAGTGGTTTCATTTCTTGGAAAGTGTTGTTACGTAACAAACGTTTGTTCATTTTTTTTTTTTCCCCTTTTTTTTTTTTTTTTTTTTGAAAAAAAAATTCATGCATGTGCGTTATGTACAAAAACGTATGTAAAATGTATACGTATAAACACATATGCTGAGGATAATAGGAGCATACCTTTGTATGCGACACTGAAGGGTGTAATGAAAATGGGTGACTCGGTGTTAGGCAATTCGACAGAGTTGATAACCGATCAATCGTTTTTCGCAAGCGAGCGCTTTCTCGACTTTTCGCAGTCGATTCGATTGCCACTCAACACGTCCGACCCACTCGAGACACTATACGAAAGCTATTTCCGACCCGTCATTGTCGAGCCGACCATTGACGGCGTGTTTGGACTAGTGCGTGATCAAGACACAGGGTCGGTATTTGTTCAAGGCATTATGCTGGAGAAACCTTATCTGGTGGCTTGCACGGGGATATTGGAATTGAGCAATTTTTCGTGTCAAAACTATCTTCCGAAAACGACGTTGGAAATATACGGAAACGCGTTTCCGACCACTTCGCTGACTGGACTTTTGAATGACACATGGGACTATCGTCATGAGGCAA
Organism: Reticulomyxa filosa; assembly: GCA_000512085.1. Lineage (NCBI taxonomy): Eukaryota > Foraminifera > Reticulomyxidae > Reticulomyxa > Reticulomyxa filosa. The sequence continues at coordinate 2,930 of ASPP01010848.1, forward strand.
ATGGCAGTACGTATCAGCGTTTGTATTGGTTCAACGACGAGGCCTTGGGAGGTTCGTCGTCCAGCGTTTGGATGGTGCAATTTCGTTACAATGCGCAATTTGACCAAATGGTGGCCGTGGTGGTGCGATCGTCGCAGATTGATGCAAAGTATGCCTCGTTGAAGTTGAACTTGGGAGCAGTGGTGTATTGGGTCAGCGACGACAAATACGGTGACGTAATTGTGTCATCGGTCGGCCAAAAGGGCTATCAATTGACGGAACACACGAGTGACGACAGCAACATTGCATTGACCAGCTCGAGCGCAGTGTTAAGTGGAGGTGGGAGTGGTGGCAACGCAAAAACGCATTCACAGGTGATCTCCGACACCGTCAAAGACCTTTCCAAATGGCAGAATGACGACGCTGCATACGCAAATGGACGCTTCTATGAAACAGTCTTTGCGAATAATCGTAAGTATTACATGTACACCCGTCGCATCCAATTGGTGTCGCCGTCGCTCATGCAGTTTTGGTGTATCGTGGTGTATCCAGAAACAGAAGTGAACAAGAATGCAGATAAGGCATTTACGGTGGTGGTGGTGTTGACGACATTGGCGTGTATCCTCGCGGCAGCCATTGGGTGTATCGGACAAGCAGTGCCATTCATCCCAAGCGATGAGCGTTATCGCTTGCACCCATTTTTTAGCAGTTTCGAAAAGAACGCAAAGATGAGAGCGCCGGACGCAAACACGGTGAAGGATATCATGACCAAGGCAAAGGAGCAAAAGGAGCGTGCCATGCATGAGCTTCACCATGTGCAGACAGTAGCAGTAGCAACAGCAGCAACAACGACGACGACGACGACGACGACGACGACGACGATGACGACAATTGCACAATCGCATGGTAATAGCAATGAAGAAACTGATGACTCAACCGAGCCAGGCAAGGATCATTCGAGTCGTAATGGCAATGTAAATAATAACTACTTGCAGCCAACAAGAGTGAGTGATCCACCACCATCATCATCATCACTTATTCCAGGAGAAAGTGAACATTCCAAATCCAATGATAACAATGACAATGACAATGACAATCACACCATTGATCGGAAAAATAGTCACACAAACACAACCAAACGTGGACACTCGGCGGGAGATGTATTAAACCCCGCAAATGCGCACATGGCGATCGCTCTGCACTCCGACGACGGTCCTCACGACAAAGACAAGGCGAAACAAAACGATTTACGATCGAGACGCGCACGCACGTTGGATGAGGCTCTGGTCAATATCCTTGCCAAAGACCCGAATAATAAGACGCTGTCGGTGAAGCAGGCCAAGCTGCAAATCCAAAACTGGAAGAAAGAGGAGCAGCGCAAGCAGATGCAATCGGGCATTAAGCGACAACTGATGCGATCGATATTCAATCGCGAGTCGTCGCAGTGGCAAACGACATGGGGATTGATGGCATCACGCGCCCAAATCATTTTATGTACTTTGGTGTTCATTTTCATTGGCCTAAGTTACTTTGGCTGTCGTTCGTTGGCAAAGCAGGCGATCAATGAAATGAAGCAAAACTACATGTCCATATCTGCGCGAATTGGCGAGCTCGGGATGGAGTTTGAGTATTTTAAAGGAAGATTGATGTTGCAAAACTTTAAGCGTACATTGAGTGCGACATATTACACCACAGACGCGAGAGGATTGATAGTGTACGACTTTTGGAAAGACTATGACGTGTTGGGAGTGGTGACAGTGGAGAGTGCATCGCAAAACGATTCGACGAGATTGACAACGGGATACGCATTAGTGGACTCGACCACAGTAGTGACATTGGACTTGAACACGTCATGGAAGCAGTGCTTGTATTGGACAGGAATGAACGGGCTATAACGTGCAAGATTGCAACACTTGGACGGCGAGTCAAGAGTTGGTGGACAATTTGCGTGATGATGGGAGCATCGTGGCCTGGTCCGAGCCGTATGCGTGCTTTGAAGGCGTTACAGTGTGTTATTTGGGTCTGTATGAGACCATTCGATCCAATACGTCCGTGGTATACATTGGAGTGCTTCTGTCATTCCAAGACGTAGCTTACATTGGCGAGACGCACATTTGGAAGTCGAGTGGCTTCTCCACACTGCTCGGTAACTATGCGACATTGACCATGTCCGATCTCAACTTCTCCATGTTCGCAATGACCAATGCACGTCATAACACAAGATACTTGTTCAATGCCACCGACTACTCGCAATGGTATTTGATCGAATCCACGTCCAAAGACTTGGTGTCATTCACACAAACTCAATACGACACCACACTACCTTATGTCACTCACGCCGATTCATCCGAAGACGCCACCGTGTCCACCGTCACACAATATCTCATTCAACCGTCACCCAATCAAATTCCAAACTCGAATCAACTATCACTGCTCAAACAGATCTTTGCCTATCCCACCATCGTGGTCTACGTATACAAAGACTCGCTATTTATCACCGGCGACGACAATTGGACTAAACTCGATTGGATCTTTGTACTCAGCGTCTCCGAGCAAGTGTTTAGTGGTGACTTTGATCAATACGCCGCGCTTGGCGTCATCTGCGTCGGAGGGGCCCTCATCATCCTCGCGTACATCTACAGCGTGGGACGACGCAATTTCGACTTTGTCATCACGCAGTGGGAAGACGAGTACTTGGGGTCGTTGGCGAATCATTATGGCTGGAGCGAGTTTGCGCAGTATTCCACCAAGCATTTTGGATTGGATGACGCGCAGCTGTTTGCACAAGAGGAGCGTCAGCTCCTGCGAGTGTTGTCTGACGACAAAGAGCAGCGCAAAGAGGAAGAGGAAGAGGAAGAGGAAGACGAAGTGATGGGTATTGAGCAGGAGTTGGAGAAAAAGCGAAACGAAGAAGAACAAGAAAGAGAAAGAGAAAAAGATAAAGATATAAATCTTGAAGATGATGATGATGATGATGATATAGAAGAACAAAATAAAAAAGAGGGGGAAAAAAAAAAAAAACAAAAAAAAAGTTACAAAAAAACTTTACCTTTGGTCATAATAATCATCAGAGATTGATCTCCAACAACAACAACAACAATAACAATAACAATGATGATGATGAAAATAATATGATTGAACAAAAGAACAGCTTGCTCGACGATAATGCAAAAGGTGGACAAGGGGACGGATGGGCGATCAACTCCGATATCAATGTGCTCGAATTTATATCGGAAAACATTCGACAATCTGTTCGTGACGCTTGCTTGCAGAGTTGGATGAGAGAAAATGACACCACCAGTAACAATCCGACGTCGAGACAAGAGATGCTAGACCACTATCACAGACGCGCATTAAACCATATCAAGCAGGCAATTCAGGGACTAAACATAATCACAGTCGTGCAGATCGAACAGACCGATAAACACCTTTGGCATCGATTGGGGTTGTATACGTTCCACACCAGTACTTTTTGGGTCACTTTTTTGCATTGTGTCATGGCCGCACATTTGCTGCTGGCCTTTTGGAAACCGTACAGCTCCGACATTTTGCGTCGACAACATGGATATAGCAAAGGCGTCGTTGTCACCGAGTGTCTATGTTTGGTGGTGGAAATCATGGACATTTGGATGACCGGTCTCATTCAATTCCGATGGCAGGACAGCGAGGCCAATCCATTAGTATCTCCTGTGCAACAAACGCGCATCTTTGTCACTCGTATCATTGTCACTCTTTTGGTCATCATCGATCTTTGCATTGCCCAAACTTGGTATTTCGTCTTGTCCGGATACTTGGATGTTCGACCCTTAATACTGATCTTGGCCAATGACAATCTCTTGGGATCTTTGTATGCCTTCCTCATGACCATGTACGAGGCCAGAGACGGCATGTTGTTGTATCTGGTGGTGTGGACCATCGCTGCCGTGGCCGGCACACTCACGTTCCGATTTGACGTGTTTCTCGAGTATTCCAATATCCAGTCCTTTTACAACTTCATTCGGTCCATGATGCAAAGCTTTGTCTTTATGGTCTCTGGTGAAAACTACGAAAACATTGTGTATGCCGCCGTGGCCAAGTCGCAAGGGCTTATCTTTTATTTCATCCTGCTCACCATTTCCGGTACCTTTCTCGTCATTCCATTGGTCGTGTCTAAATTTCAAGAAGGTGTTATATGTGTTATGTGTATATACATATATGTACATATATATGTATATATGTACATAACATATATGCGTCACATGACCTCAAAAAAATATATTATAAATTATACGTATATGTATATGTATATGTACATGTATTTTTATTTTTTTTTTGTTCATGTGAAGCGTTTAGTGCCATTTATAGCGATGAAAGAGAAAGACGCAAATTCTTTAAACGCACTGGGTTTATTGCAGCCTTTTGCTTGGTGAACTTGGACAATGACAATGTTGTGTCGCCCACCGAGTTTGAATCGTTTATTAGCTATTTGAAACGAATCCCTGGAAAGGAGGCCAAAGAACTGGTTCGCGGCTTGCAAGGATTCGATAACTTGGACGACGATGGCAACGACCAAATAGAAATCAACGAGTTTGTGGTTCATTTGGAAAACATTTACAACAGACCGACAATCACTGATATTATTGAGGACGACTCACTTCGCACGTGGCTCCGAACTTCGGTGATTGAAAAAGAGTCATTCAATCAAGCCGTGCTGGTGATCATTTTCACAGAGGTGATGTTATTGATGATGTACGGTACATATCCTGGCAAGTTGTCTTTGCGAATGTTGGACATTATGTTGGGCATTTGTGTGCTGTTGAATGGGTTTGATGTGTTCATCAAATTGGTCGTGTATGGTTGGGATTACTATTGGAATACTAGCGAATGTCGTGTCATTCCATTGATTCCAATTGTCAACTCGATGCATACTTCCGACGAATCCAATCATAGCATTCGTCGACCATTGCCTGCTACCGAAGGACTGGTCCAGTCCATGAGCTCCTCGATTCGATCCAGAGACGTAACAAATCATGGGATGATGTATGGACCTCCACGTCAAGATGACCCATTGGAATTGCTGCATCGACAATTTGCACATCGTTTGGACTTGGTCATTGTGTGCGTATCCGTCACATTGTTTATCGTAAGTAGGACGGCCTTTGGCTCCAATTTTTCTTTGGACAGTCAAGAAAACTACTTTTGGGTTCGCTTGGTCATGATCTTCCCATTATTTCGTATGTTGACGCTCATTCGAACTACTCGCGCGGCCGTGTATACTGTGTTCAAAGTCATCCCCAGATTCTCCAGTTTGTTGGTACTCATGTTGTTGGTGTTCTATGTGTATGCCATCTTTGGAACTGCCTTGGTCGGAAATCAAATCGAATATCTGACTTTGGGTCCCTCGTCATTTGTCTACTTTGGCTTTGGCACTGTCGCACAAACGTGGCTATCCTTGTTCCAAATGCTTGTCAGCGAAGGCTGGAATAACATCATGGACGAAACCATCATTGCTACCAACAACTTTGCTTGGGCTTTTTATTTCATGACCTTCATGTTCATTGTCACTCTGATTTTCACCAATTTGTTCTTTGGTATGGTGCTCGCCGTCGTCGACGAAATCGAAAAAGAAAGAAAGACCATGGACGATGAAAACAGAGGTGGACACACTGGCACTACGTTCAACAGTCCCCACGATCCTAATCACAATGTCGATCCCAGTCGTGCCTTGCAAGTACTTCAAAGCAATCCCAGCATTGTTCGCATGAATATTTCCATTGATCCGAGTGAAAATGCCGACTCCTCCTTTGCTCCACCCGCCAATGGATCATCCAGGATGCTGCTCAATCGAAGTGGGGGTCACACTTCTTCACTTCATCCCAACTCAGCTGGAGGTCGGCTTGCTGGAAAGAGATCTGGCTCGACTGCCTTGACCATCAAGAAATTTCAAAAGAAAGAAAAATCTTTGCAATACATACCGCAAAGAGGATAAACCGAGTTGCTCCAAATCATTTTGCATAAATTCATAACAAATCATTGCAACACCTTTTTTTCAGATTTGACATAAATGAAGGCTTATTTCCCATTGCTTTTTTTTTTTTTTTTTTTTTTTTGTGAGGTTGTTTTAGTTAGTTTCATTCATGCAAGCGATTATTTTGTGTAATAAAACCAAATTGTTAATGATGTCTTGCCATGCTTTTTTGATCTCGTTTTCGTTAACAACTCCCAAAACACGGATTTTCTTCACGCAATCTTGCAACAAGTATTTATGTTTTTGTCGTCTGTAAGATAAATTGAATATCTATTAATGTCTGCAAGTGGACAAAGAGCAGCATAAATCTCACAGTTGAAGAAATAACAAACATTTGCGAGAACTTTAACAAATGGCAAGACTTTGACTGACATATTATTTTATGCCATTTCGTTTAATCAATAATTTATACAAATATTGGATAGGTTGTAAGAGACGAAAAAAACAAGGCATGAACATAGAGAGGCCCTGCAAGCGCCAAGACCGAAAACTACGACTCGACAGTGGCAACCGCGAATTCGCAAAAAAAAAAAAAAGGGTCGATGGCGGCGATAAGACAATGGATGATGAAGACGGGCCCAATGCCAATGACATGTTCAGGTATTTTCAACGATGTCTGGATGAGTTGTATCAAGGCGTATGGCAAATTGTGCAATTGTGCAAGTTATCGAACTGTCCTCGAGCGATTTTGCGCTGTGTGCATTTGCTGCTGGACAATTATGACAAATACAGTTGCATATTAAGAGAAACTTTTCCATCAATTTTATTTGGAGAAAAGAATTCCCGATCTACGACTATTTGAGTGATGACCACTGAGGGCTACAAAGTATTGCGTGTTCCGAAAAGTGAGTATACTATATCAAATGTATTACCATATTCCAATTGGAAACATCACCTCAGACATGCGGATATCAATCACGAACTTGTTCTTTTTCAAATATTTGACTGATTACAAGTTTGTATGGTGGATCGGCGAGAGCAATCGTCCGGACTTGGTAGGCTTAGATGAAGACAACAATTTGTATGAAAACGAACAATCGAATACAGTCATTAATGCTAAGTGCGCTTATTGGAGCATTTGTGTGAAACTCCATATATGCTATCTAATTATCACCACAGTTGTCCAATCAGAGCATATTCAATCTATTCAGTTGGACGCACATGACTTTATGCAATATTGGCTCAACAACACTGATGACAATGCTGCTGCGGAAAATATCATTTAATTCATTGATATGGAGCGACTATTGAAAATATTTATCATATAAACAAGTGAATCTCTCCAAATAGAACATTCAAAAGCAAATAATCCAATACATTTCTTTCTTTTTATGTTGTTTTCAACAAAATTGCACTGAGAATCTCTAATTTCTCTTTGCAAATGCAAACAGGTTGAAAAAAGGACAAACAATAATAATGATTGATTTTTGCAAGTTTGGATTTATTTTTGAACAGGAAAATCTTCAAATAGGAAGTTCTTCTGCTTTGCATTAAAAAAGGGAATTACATTCTTCATTTAATTATCCATTTATCAAAAAACATAGATTTTTCCAAAAATAATAATTTTATTTCATATTAAGTATTTGTGTACTTTTTTTTGAAAACCACAAATAACTCTTGTCCAATTCAATCACATGCAATTGTCAATATTCGAGAGTAATGTGTAACTTAACAGTGATGCGCATAAGGTAATTTGAACAAGAATCGAAGACATAAAATGAAATTGATGAAAAACACATTAATTGCATTTAAATCTTTTAATTTCTCTTTGAAATCACATTTAATCACTTTATGAGTATTTTTTGAATTCAATTCATTGTTATTCACAGAAAAAGTCTTGATTGTGTATCTCTTTCTTTAGATATAAATAAAATCAATTGGTTGCACTTCGGTGAAGCTATCACAAAAAAGTATTAAACTGATCATGATTATCATTCACAAATACAGTGGATTGAATATTTCATTTCATAAAGATTATTAATTTGATTTTTAAAATATTATCACAGCTTTTTTTTCAGTAAAATTTGTTTATTTGGAACTTTATTTTCCATTTCTTTGCGTTCTTTTGTTTCAATGATTTTTTGTTATTGTCAAAGTCTTTTAAATATCACTTGTACTATGAGTACTATAATTGTTGTTTGTGTTTAATAAACAAAGCTTATATTTTTGTCTTTTGAATACGTTACATTACTTGTGATTTGCTTTATCATTTAAGCTAACTTGGCATGTTGATTATATATTTTTATAATCAAAAGATTAAAATGCATTTAAATCTAGTTTATTAATTTAATAGTATTTACTAACTGAATAAAAAACAATTGCAACAATGGAGAGAAAAAGAATACTGGAAAAGAATAAATATTGAATGGAATATATGTTATAACAAGGAGTACCAAACATACTATTGATAAAGAAAAAGATAAAAATAATGTTATCATTTGCACATGAGATAGTCCTAGGTACGCGTTCTAAAAAAACTACTCAGTTCTCCTTTTTCCTTTTTCATAGTCCTTAAATGATGAAGCAATTTCGTTTCGTTCTTAAGAAGAGAAAATTACAAGATTGTACTGCAGCAAGTTTTTTTACTTTTATCTTTTTGCAATTGAACTTTTAAATTGTTTGAGTTGAAAAGTCCTAAAATTTTCCCCTTTTATGGACAATAACCAAGCAACAAAGCAAAACTATTTAAATAAGAATAAATATACTGTATTCATTTTTTGCGTGAAATTTACAAATAAAATTTCATAAATGTTTTACCTACTTCTCATATGATTTCAGCATTTAGAACAAATTTTTAAAAATTTTTAAAATGAAAACAACTCGTGGCACAAATTTATTTTCAAATGGTGTGATTTTTATTCAAAAAGAATTAGAGTTGGCACAAAACTCCCCCAGTTCAACAAAACTTCAAAAAAAAATTCCATAATAAATTCATCTATCATCCAACTAAAAAACCAAGAACCAAAAGGAAGAAGCT
>ASPP01010883.1:0-14301 GCA_000512085.1 Reticulomyxa filosa
AAAAAAAAAAAAAAAAAAAAAAAAAAAAAAAAAAAGAGTCCATTTCAAACACAACTTCTTGTTTTCACCAAATGATCAGTTTTGTCTGAAATTTGATTGGGTGCAGGATCTACAATGGGGTTATTGTACGGGATTGTCGGCTTTGTCGGCCCGTTTCTCTCTTCTCTGTTCGTTTTGTTCCCATGCAAGCGAGATTTGCTTGTTGGCCTGAACAGAGGATTTATTTTGACTTTCAATTGAGAACCATACATATAGTACACAAATGAAGGTAGCCCTTTCTCTCTAACCTTGCAATATTTGACATAGTTGTTGAATCACATATATAGAATATATATTTAAAAAAGGAAACTTACATTCATAGCAACAAAAAAAAGCACTTTCTTAGAATTTTTATTTTGTCTTTCAACAAAAACTGCAAATGGTTTTATGCACAAACATTGTTCCAACTATCGATTTCAAAATTCAACAACAATGCTCAAGAGTTATTCCTTTCGAATGTGTGTAAGTTATATACGAAGTGGAAAAGTAATACTTGTCATTTCTTCTGAGTACAATCAAATCTTTGCAGGTGTTGAATAAAATGAGGGACGAAAAAAAAGTAAATAAAGGGATTAAAAAAAACAAAACACTAATTGGTAGTGTAAAACACCATTGTTAGAGATACCAAGTATTAATTTCTGACAACACAACGAACAATCGAATTTAAAAAGAAAAAAGGACCATGTTGCAATTAAATATGCTGACACAAAACAAATCAATCATACAATTCACTAAAAATTTCGTCCATATTTCCCTTTTTTCAAGCAATAGTTTAACAATTAACTGTTTGTCCTGAATGCCCACACCAATCAGTTGTTGTGCCTCTGTCGAGTATTCAAACTGATCGGAAAGAGGGATTGATCTTGTTTCATCGGATGAATGGAGAGGAGTTTTGTTGGCACCATGAGTATTGGTTTGAGAATTGACTTTGCTTGTAGCGCATTGAAAGCAAACGTTGTAACCAAAAGGATGTCTGGCATTTTTTTGGATCGGACAATAAAAAAGGATGTGCTGTTTATCACAATCGATTTCGCACTTATTGCATGCAACTTTGGAGTGATTTGGCACTGCTGCTGGGATTGATGGGAGCATTACTTCTCCACACAAGCAACGTATTTCTGAAACGCAGTCTGACTGTGTCGATGATTCGTCTTCCTTTTTTTCGTTTTCTTTTGCTCTTTCTTCATCTTCATTACTATCTTCATTTTTATCATTGTTTTTATCTTTTTCTTTATTTTGCTCTTGCTCATCGTATTCATGTTCTCCATCTTGTTCTTGCACTTGTTCTTGTTCGTTCTCTTGCTCTTGCTCTTGCTTTTGTCCTTGCACTTTATCTTTTTCGTCATCTTGTTCTTGTTCTTGTTCTTGCTCTTGCTCTTGCTCTTGTTCTTGCTCTTGCTCTTGCTCTTGCTGGCTGTCCTTATCTGTTCCATCTCCCTCTTTTTGTGTCTTATATCCGTGGTTCCGCGAAATGGTGAGCTTCATAAATTCTCTCAGCAATTTGGTCTTTTTTGTAGCCTCTTTGTTCTTCTTGTCCTTGTGACACAGATAGACGGAGTTGATGTAGCAACTGCGACCACGTGGACGGGACTGGTAATGCGGATGGACAAACAGGTGGTCGTACTTTCTCCTTCCGACCATTTGCAGCAATCCAACCAAATTCTGACTTGCATTGCATTGTTTGCCAATTGGTCGAGTGATTTTAACCAAAGGGTGGTCGGCACAATGTTGTTTCGTGGATTCACAGTTTTCGCACAAGTCATAATTCGCACAAACGCCACACTTGTAACGAGTCCCTCGAATCGGATAGGTTCCGCAAAGGTTGCATTTTACTTCGAAATGAATTGCTTCCCTTTCCTTTTCTTTCTATCATAAGGAAGGAGGGAGAGAGAGAGGAGGGGAGGATACACAAACAATGATTGTCACTCTCAAAACAAACATTTTTTTTTTTTTTTTTTTTTTAAAAAAAAAGACTTTTCCAAACCTGATTATGCCAAGCACCGGAATTCGGACTACACATACCCCGGCCTTGGTGATCAACCGAACAAGCGGCCAACAAGTGCAGCATATCAAAGACCCACGAATTGGTCGTTTTGTCATCTACTCTCATGCCATACACATAAAGACATGTTTTGTATCATACATTTACATACAATCACACAAATGTGCAACCACGTCGAAAGAGATATCAAAACTGAGAGCCAGCAGCACATGTGTAAGGTGCTGTGCATCACGTAGCAACATCGGCATCAGTCTTTGTGCATGCCGTTGAAAGAGCTCATGGTTGACAATATTCTCAAACGTTTTGTCCCTCAACACACTTCGGACAATCTCACCCAACGGCGTGTCTCTGTTGTTCCTTCTTTCTTCACGAAGTATGCCTATTATTTTCCCCATCAGCTCTGGTATCAATGGCCTTACTTTATTGTCGAACAATAGTCTCAACACAATATCAGACCTTTTGACATTTTTTTTTTTTTTTTTTTTACTTTTTATTTGTATCAATTTTTTTATTTATTTATTTAAATTTTTTTTTTTTTTTTTTTGAAAACCCCCCTTCCTTTCTCCCTCTTCCCTTGCGGAAATTTGTTTGTTTGTTTGTTTGTCTAAACCAGTTCGGTTTTTCCATGTCGAATTTCGCTTCAATGTTGCCTTCCGTTTTCTTCGTTTTGTCCGACACATGCTTTCGTTTTGTTGTTGCCACAAACAAAGGCCCTTTGGAACAGAGCTTTGCTGTTTTTTTGTTGGTGGTGCTTGTTGGACAAAAAAATATTATTTACAAAAACCTGATGCATTGCTGTCATTGGCCCGGCAGACACGTAAATCTTTAAGGACGGACGATTCTGCTGTGTCGTACAATCTAATGCGTCCTGCAAATCTTGTTCATTAGATATTGTCACTCGATCTTTTTCCGAATCTTCAAACTGTAAGTAATAACCATTTTTGAACTCGTTGTTCCACATTTTTTCTACGAAACCGAGCAAATTAGCATAACGTTGCTCAGCAGGGTAATGCCAACATCTCATGTCATTTCCAAAGATTACTTTCACTTTCAACCCAGAGGAACTCATTTTTGGCAAAACAATTATTTAAAAAAAAAGTTCATTTAAAAAAAACTTTACACTTTACCAGTTGAGTTTTGGTGTGCTTATCATGATCAAAAACAGAAGAAATAAATATATCATTTTTCTGCTTAAAATGTGATAATAAACAATTGGCAATAAAAAAATATCACAAATTGACACCAAATTTGAATCAACAAATTCAAATATTGCAATCCATTCCTCCCAAAGTGCACACATGATGAAAAAAAAAGAAAGTTTATTGCGTCTAGCCTGTTGTACATTTAAAACAAGATTTATAAAAAAAAACACAACTATTCCTTTTTTGAAAGATCGGAATGTTGCTGTCTCAACTCATTAATTGTTTTTAGTATTGTAATCAGTGTAACCTATGTACAGATAGGAGCATAACTAAAAAAGAATTTCTTTTGATTTTGGTCCAAAGAACTAGAGTTAATAACAGCAGCAATATTTTTCAAGTTCATAGAAACGCATTTACTCAATAATTACATCATTTGTTATTATCACTCTTTATATTGTTTGTTTCTCACAGACAGACTTGAATTGCTATTATTAAATCGTTACGGAATTCATTCTATTTCAAAGTTTGGAGCCGAATAAAGTATGGCCCTAAACTTAAGGAAAAACATATCTAATTTTTACTTTTTTTTATATTTGTGGCGGATAACAGTATGATAGTAGCGGCTGACAACGCTTGTTTGTTTTAGTAACGAAATGTTATTTTTTGTTATTAAAACACAAACAGAAATTTTGGGGCTTAAATTTCTTTTTTTAGATGGTATTATAACTTTTAATTGCACAACATTCTTTTTTAAAGAAATTGAAGCAAAAATATCATTTAAGAGTTTTTATTTAAAAAATGATCCTATTGTGTTGTAAAAGAGCGCGTCTGAGTCCCTACAAACTCTTTAAAATGGAGTGTAAAAAAAAACTATTTTTTTCCAGGTAACTTGTTCACCTACAATGCAATCACTATCAACGCCTTGTCATTTTTTAAGCGTTGACAATAATGTAATCTCAAGTACGACTTGGGAGTTGTCCTCAGTCTCGCCAACTGCGACACCCCCTCGCCCGGTCTCTTCTTCCTCTGACACAAAAACTCGTAGTCTCCGAAAGCCTTATCACACTATCCGTTTGCTCAATCTGTCCACCGAGTTTGTTTACGTTTTGGATTCAAAGTATTGAATTCAAAAAAAATAATTATAATAATAGTAATAATAATCGGAAAATTAAATAAAATATAAAAACAGAATAAATGATACAGGAAGCGAAAAACAGACGATAACTTCAAAAGATAAAAAACTTGAAGAAAACACAACACAAGAGCGAGAATACATATCGCCGACACATTTCAATTTAACAACACCACCGAAAGAGCATGTATTGCACACCCCAAGCGGTGATAACAAACGAAGTATTCGAAAACCTCGAAAGTCCTTAACTTGCACAAGTTTGTGAATGATTTTTGTTGTTGTTGCAACAAGAAACAAATATTGCAACTAATAAAATAATTAAAAAGACTCGAACCGTGATTCGGTATTAACCTTTCATATGCCAAAGAGCAGTAACGAATGCACAGAAAATAGAAACACAAATAATAAAAGTGTAAAAGCATCGATTGGTATGAGTGACAATAACGACTTAAACTCAGAAGGAACGGAAATGACAGAGCTGTCATTGCATTCAAGCACCGAGGGCAATGAAAAAGAAACAAAAGTATTGAAAGCCAAAGATTTGGTGCGAATTTCTTGCAAAAGTGTTAGCAAAATGGCAAAAAAATTTTCAGTTTATGAAATTGTGAGTGTCAATGCCAATGTGGCAATGGATGATTATGCACAATATAGTGAAGTGTCTTCACAGCTTCGAAGTTTACAGTTACAAAATGCAGAAATGTATCTTCGAATTGACGAATTAACAAGTGAAAGAAATTATTTAGTAGAACTGTTGAGAACACTTCAACAAATTGTTCAAGACGCAAAACATTGTTCAGACGTAAACAATCATGATCTTCCATCATTTTGCCTTGCTTTGGAAAATGTTTTATCATTGTTTGTTGCACTTTCACAAAAAGGTTGGAGAGTTTTTTTGTGTTGGAAACATTGTTTGCACTTGTTCACTTTATTCGAACAGAAACCAGTTTACAAATATCGAACCTCCGGTATCTCCTGTCTCATTAACTGTGGCGTTTCCATTTATTTTTTCACGATAATTCCTCCTTTTTTTTCTAAAGTTCTTTGTGTCATAACTTTTCAAAAGTACACATTATTACAAAAAAACTGATTGTGATTAATCGTTTGATCTTGAATGCTTTTTTTTATGTTAAGCAAGCAAATAAAAATCTTAAAAAAATATGATGAATGAAATATCTCTTATAAACAATTGACAACCTAAAGCAAAACAAAGCAAGAAATTCACCAGTGTATAACTCTTCATATATAAAAAAAGTGCATGATTATTTAAATCATGCCAAAGCAAGGATGCTATCGATTTCATTTTGTTCAATGAGACCTTTTTTTGTGATTAAAAAAGTCCTGCACAGATGTATTTGTGAAAGATGAGATAATATGGCTTTGTGACAATCCACGTATAAAAACCGATCATGTGAGCAGCCAGTGGCTTGCATAATTTTTAACAATAGTGTTTGTAATGTCATTCCGTCTGTCAATCGAACTGCATTGTCGACCCCAAGTATCCTTAAATCGAGGTCTATTTTTTCTGTTTCGTTTTCTTTTCCTTTTTCTTTGATATCAACAACACGATGACTTGCATCCGTATCATCAAAAGGGTCATCATCACGATCATTATAATAATTGTTATTATCCTTGTTTTTTTTGTTATTGTTATCATCATCATCACCGTCATGACCGTCATGACCATCATGATAACCATGATTATCATGATTATCATGATTATGATTATCCCCGTCATCCCAATCAATATCCTCGAAATTGCTATTCTTTTGATTACGTCTTTGTTCGGCAAGCATACTGCAATCGTATGTCACATGTGCGTGACAATCGATATTGGTCAGTAGTTGATACAGATCCATTGTTCTCAAGTTGGTCAAAAAAAACACGATCACTTGTCTCCCTCTCAGTTCGCTTAAGCAAGTCCGCACAACATTTGTGTATTCTTTAACGTGCAGACATTTCGCAAATACATTTTCCCAAAAAAAGGTTACCACTTGTATGCTGCTCTTTTCGTTTACTATTTAAACGGACATCACACTTTTTACTTTTTACTTTTTACTTTTTACTTTACGGCTTTCCTCATGCAAACAATTTTTTTTTTTGAAAGACTCGGACACACGCATTAGTGCAGAGGAAGTCAGCACAAAATAAGCAAGCAACATGTTTTTGCATTCAAAACTTTCTGTCTTGAACACTTTTTTCACATTCGTCGGGGTCATTGTAATGCTACCATTTCTATCTCGATAAGCAGTTAGCAAATCCCCGTGTCTGGTTTCTTCCACTCCAATTTCCGCCGATTTCAGTCTCGGAAACTGCGTTTTACATGTGCATGCATATTGCATATTGCATATTGCATATTGCATATTGCATATAGCATATAGCAATATACACATACAAATAAATAAATACATATACATATACATATATATATGTATATGTATATGTATAAGTATATGTATACATGAGTTTCATCATGTTCATGATAAAAGCCTTGGGTTTGTTTTTTAGTATTGTCCTTTGTAGGGTTGCCATTATCGACGACGTTTGTGGTGTTGGGGGACGTGACATTTGCGGCGGGATCAGGAGACACAGGGGGCAGTTCAAGAACGGGGATGGACACGTGAGACGCATATCCAGGACAAAAGCCGCACCAAGCGTGTGGACAACAAAGGACGACCACGGAGAGAAGCGGCAGAGGCTCCGACGAGTCACAGCAAGGCTGTTTGGTAAACCAGTACATTGTGAACGCCGTCATTATCAAAAAATCGTAGAAGAATTTTGTTACGTAATCTAATGCGGTCGGATAGGGACTGTAATATAATGTCTTGTGTTCGTGTACTGTATATAGCGCGCGAAATAGTCCATAGACTTTTTTTTTTTTTTAAATAGAGAGAGAAAAAAAAAGTTATTTGATAAAATATAACTTACAAAATATACATGTACATATACATATATGTGAATTTATTTGTTAGGAAAGATTCACACCTGCAATGACCACTAAAACGCAAATAAACAATAACAACAAATCTAATGTCGTCCTTGCTTTGATGAGCAGAGAGATTTTGGCTTGAAATGCACTCGTTTTTGCATCTGCTGGCGCGGTCTCGTCGGTGATTTTGGATTGACTGCTGTCAAATTCTCTTTGCTTATCTTTGCTTCTGATGTCACGGCCACTACCACTTGTCTCAAGGCTTTGCTGGCGCACTCCGCTGTCGGACGACGCCTTGCTCACCTTTGGCGCTGTCAACGTGCTTCGCGCGTGCTCCAGAGTCTGACTCACCTCTTTGCGCACAATCAACATGCAATACATTACCAAAAAGCATCCGCATATAAAGTGGAGGTTTTGGTACGCGTAATAGATTACTGATATCGCAAACAACGGCTTATGTGGCAATGAAAAGGACACAATATAACATAATGACACCACAACAAAATGAACCACCACTAATATCAAAAATGGTCTGGTAAACAATTTCGGTGGTTCTTTCTTTTATATAATATATACATATATGCATATATACATATATATATATATATATTTATATATATATATATATATATGTATATATGCATATATGCATATATGTATAATATTATATCTGCGTATAACAACACTTTTGTTTGTAATTTTTTTACCAAATGTGAACGCTTTTTAAATAGAATACGGATCGATTCCACAATTACGTAATATGACGCCCACACGCACGACACGATTGAAAAAAATACACTCAGGCGCAGCGCGAGTATCAATGGACGGTCGAATGCTAGCACGTTTCGCAGGTTTTACAATTGCAAATAGTAGGTGGTCAAACAAACATATTATGATAACACAAACGTTGGGATATTTTAGATATTGCTTTTTTTTTTTTTTTTTTGGGTTGTTGTTGTTGGGTCCCACAAAACGTTTTTCGTAGTGAGCTACGAGTAGCATGTGGTTTATTGACGCAAAAAACGCGTAGAAAAAGTTGAATAAGCGGTGCTTCGTTTGTGGCTGCTCCTGAACGTTCGAGACACATAGCTGTTGCAAATCGATTACAAAGAGTAGGATAATTAAGCTGGCTCCTGTCAAATATAGTGGTGCAGGAACATCCGGATCTACCATTAACGGCATTGTTTTTTTGTTTTGTAGCGTGCACAAGAAATTTAATTTGGGTAGAGGCAAAACGTGCCTTGTTTTTTTTTACTCCTTTTAAAGTAAACTGTATGGTTGCAGCTTTAGCTTTAATTTTTTACTGAAATCTTTCGTACAACAATCGAGAAAATCCAAATCTGCCACTTGTTAATATTAACAGCAAACATTTATCTTGTTTCTTTTTCCTGTTCCCCCTTTGTTGTAACTTTTCCGTCCAAACAAAATGGCCAAATCGACCCAAACAACTTCCATTCCTCCGAGTGATCGAATTTCTCGCAAGTCATGGTCCAAATTAAAAGAAAAAGTCAGTTGTGTTTGTGTATGGCAATGTTAAAGATAAGAAGTGACAACGTAGGGAGGGTGAAACAGCTGGCGAAGATGGGGCGTGAGATTGAGAGAGTAGAATACGATATTGATAGCATTTTTAGATGCATGAGTGTTTATTTTGAAGGAAAGCAAAGCAGTTTCTGTGAGTACAAGCAAATGTATGCAGAATACTTATCCAATCATTATAAATCTGATGTGTGGATTCAACAGTTGTATGAGCAAAGTAAAGTAAACGTGCCAATCGAAGAATACATAGACTTTCTAAAACAAAGCAATGCCAGATATCATCGTGCTATTCATGCATTTGGCAATGATATGGATCTAAGTTTGCTAGCACGAATTCATGGAATTGATATCAAAATCTATGATGCACAAACGTTGCAAATTCGCTGCATTTCAGGCAAAGTGACAACCAGCCATTGCAATGTCATGGAGTTGGCATGGAATCGAAGTCATTTTGGTTTAGTCAAAGTAACCTCTATTCCCATGGTGTGTTATTTTTTGTTTATTTGTTTTTTAACTTTCGTATTACACTTAACAAAAACACTTCAAAAACGTCACCGAACTGTTTTGACAAGGACCCGAGAGTATACGAGTGCGAGCCCTTATCACCTCAAACAAAGACAACCAATAAAACACAGTTTCATCAAACACATTATTTTTGCTTAGAGATTTTTCTTTTGAAAATAAAAAAAAAGATTGGTTGACGTTTCGAGTGTTCTTGTTTTTTTTTTTAAAAAAAAAAGTGGTTGATTATTCTTTTGTTATTGTTTGACAAAAAAACAAGACTTTTGACATCCTTGGAGATGGAGGCTGATGAAGATAACTTGCTGGTACAACTGCAAAGTAGGGACAAGAATCAACAAAAGCTTGAAGTGTACTTGACCCAGAGAGTGAGCAATTTCATCCAAAACATGAAAAAGCACAACACGAACATGACACATGCACAGTTTCAAGTATTGGAACGAGCATGTTATGTATGGAAGCAAAGGTCAATCCACACCCATCAAGTGTACTTGTTTAGCAACAGAACGAACTCAAATATGCAGAATTTGTATCCAATGTTTGCAAAGTTACAAATGTTGTTCAAACGCTTGTTATCTTATGTGAGTGTACACTATAAATATATAATATGTTTGTGGAATGCACCGTTTGTCCAAGGCGCGCACATCACGAGAGTCAAAACGAAAAAAAAGAACAAAAAAATAAAGATTCGCCACATCGTAAAACGAAGAAAGTTGAAACAAAACACAGCGATGACGAGAAGATGGCGACAGAGAGCAACGAACAACACAGTCTTGAGAAGATATTACTCAAAAAGACACAAATTCATCAAGACATTGCCCAAGAGAGACAGAAAATGCTACATTTATTGAAAGAGCTATCCAAGCGAAATGTGCCCAGTTATCATTCCAGTATTACATCGATATGCCAACAGTGGTCTTGTTATATCCATCACTCTCATCAGGCCAAACGTCTCAACCAGGTGGCTGACAACGTTGCCGAAATTGAGGAACATTTTAACTTTGGTTTGTTTGTGTTTTGTTTTAGGTGATACAAAAATATCATAGATGTTGTGTGGCTGTCTGCTTCAGTTAATTCAGCGACTAATATGTTGCGGTCCGTACCATCGTTCTCTCAATATGAATGGAATGTATGGCCTGATCAATGGAAGACAAAATGTGTTACCGCAGATCAAAATGCCTTGGATCTCTATCAATGGTGTCAAATGCATTGCACAAAAAATCGCAAAAAAGGTGGCAATGACGAAATTTATGAATATGATATTTTTAATGATAATTGTGTGTTTTAAATGTTGTTTGCTTGCTAACCTTAAACAATAAGCTCAGCTAAATCGCTGGTTTCCAAAAAAAAAGATTGCAATATAATTTTATTACAACTATCATGTCCTGTCTTTGCTTTTTACTTTTCTGCAGAAATACGTTCTACTGTCCAAGGGGGTTGGTAAATCTCGTAAAAGTTCTGGCCAACAAGTTTTTGTCAGATTCGGTGACACTTGGAAAACTTTACTTTTAGCTAACAAAAAAATTCAGTTTATACTAAGGTTACTGGAGCGTTTTGGATGGCACGAGTTTGTTTGTTTTTTTTGCGCGTTGAAAAGACCCCTTTTATCGGTGTTATTTTTAGTTTCGAAAGATCTTTTTGAACTGTAAAACCTTTGAGAACTTGGCATGAAAAAAGAGAAAATCTCACGATTGAGCCAAAACAAATGAAGAAAAGTCGCAAATTGACAAATTTCAAGTGTCATGAAAATAACCAAGGCATTACTTCCTCTCTCCAGACATCAAATAATTGCATTTTTAATGTTTTTCTTCAGCTTCGGCTTCAGTACTTGCATCTGCAGATTCTGCCTCTGAATTTTCTGCTTTTTCAGGCTGGCTTTCTTCAGCGTGGGTTTGTTCCTTTTTGTTTGATTCAGGTTCGCTCTCGTTGTGTTCAGTGCTTTCTTTTGGCTCTTCAGATCCAGTAGTAGTTTCCTCAGTCTCGGTTTTAGTTTCTTGTGGTTCAGATTGAGGTTGTTCCTGTACCTCAGGTGCAGAACTTTGTCCTTTGATTTTGGCGGTCGTTCCAACGTCTAACACGTTGCTCTGAGTGGAGCGAGCAAAGAGGACGGAATGTGTCCATGATGCCAAGCGATTTTTATAAGGTGCGCTGAAATGAATGCGATTTGGGTGAGTATCGTGAGTGGTCATTTTTTTTATTAATGTATTAGTTAGAACTAAAGTTTTCAAATAAATACTTCTCCTTTCAAACTGCACTCAGTTTCACGTGTCTGTGATTGCTGTTATGATGTAATTAGTAGAGGGAAAAAAGGAATGTATCAAATTAAAAGATAAAGTTAAATATAATGCCCAAATTTTAACAACAAACTTTTTTGTTTTTAAGGAACGGGAGAGTGTTTGTTTAGTCTAAAGAAGGCTGCAAATTTGAGATTATTGTAAAAAAAAATATATAAAACCCCATTAGTATCCAATATCAAAGCTGTAGAAGAAATGATTAATAGTTAAGATTCAACTAAAAAATATTTGGAGTTTTGCTGGAGTAAAGAAGAACTAAAAAAAAGACTATATTCAAAAAGTTAATACGCGAAAAACTTTTGTTCTTTTTTCGGTCCACTAAGGTTGATATAATCCAAAATGACAAACCTTTTCTGGCAAAAATGCTGGACTTTCTTGAAAAGGTATGTAAGATGTTTTATTTTTGTGACGGTAACACGACTGAACTGAAGAAAATGATGTAATTTTTTTAGAAAAAAATAAGTTAAACTGGCCAGATTGATGTGAATTTTTTTTTGTTCTTGAATGGTATGTGTTGACTAATAATAATAATTTTTATGTGCATGTTATAAATAGTTGAAAGATTACGCGATCATTTGCACTATTTTATCCAAATAAAAATATAATTTGTACAACAGATCACAAAAAATGTAATTTTCACAAGTGATCAGTTTTATTTAAATTGTTTATCACTCAATAGAAATATTTAATCTTTTAATGTATATCTTCACTTAGATTAACTATGAATTTTATATAAAATAAATGTCATATACAAATGATTAAATGTATCTTAGTTTTAAAAAAAAATAAAAAGTATTATACATAAAATTATTTGATTAAATTGATTAATTTTCAATAAAGAGATTTTCCAAAAGTTGATATATTATTTGTGATAAACAATAAAAATAAAATATATTTTGACAAATGAGGAATTTATGAGTGTGTTTTGTGTCAAAGTATTAATGAATGATCGTCTAAACAAAAGACGACGACAACGACGTTGTCAAAACTAAATAGCGTTTCTTGTGTCGAGGATAGTCCGATCATTATTATGCTAAGCGACAATGATGGCTAACAGTTTATATTTTATATATTTAATGTAGTGAATTACAGTGAAATTTCAACCTTCTTATCATTGTTCAAGTATTAAAATGTTGAGGATTGGAACACTCTAGGTGAAAAGAGTTATCTAAAAATAATAAACTGTTTATCATGTTACGCTTTGCTGTTGTAATATCAGTATGACTTTGAAGAGTTTCCTTGAAGTCGAAAAGGATGAAATTTTTTTACTATAGATTAGTTGCCACTGTGGAAAATTATGATTTGACTTTATCCAAAATCTTGTTATAATACCTTAACTTGTCTTCTTTTGGTATGTAAAGTTTTTTTAATTACTCCTTCTTTTTCTCCTTCTCTTTCTCTTTCTTTTTCTTCTTCTCCTTCTTCTCCTTCTCCTTCTTCTCCTTCTTCTTCTTCTTCTCCTTCTCCTTCTTCTCCTTCTTCTTCTTCTCCTTTTCCTCATCCTATTTGTTCGTCTTCTTTTGTTTTTTCATCTCTTAACCCTTCTCTATTCTTTCTTTTCGTCTTCTCATCTTCGATCTCCTTATTGTATGCTGCGATCAACCGTGGCTTCAACTCTTCCATTTTCAATATTGCATTCTTCAGTCGTCTCATGTTCAACTGCTTCTCCTTTGCGTACTCTTTCATGTTGTAACTGCTGTGGTTCTGCAACGCTGCTATCAACTGCGAAAGTCGCATCAATACAACGTATGCGTGCGGCGCATTCGCTTCGCCCATTTTTACCAGGTCCGACGATTCATGGAATAAATTGTGTGCTTTCTTGTAGTATGTCTCCAAACGGATCGTGTTCGATATATTCGGTTCTGGACAATACTCACTCACCAAATTTCTCACAAAATCTTCCCCGCTTTTAAACTTCATGATCACAAATCTTTACGCAAGAATTTGCCAAACAATCCGAGCCTTTTTTTTTTTTTTTTAAATTACATATTAAAATGGCCCATTGTTTTAATAAAGAACTTGACAACGAACAGGATATTTCTACAATTTTTTGGTAAGAAAATTTATACTGCAAATACTACTTTCAGATTGTATCAATTTCACAAAGATTAACATACCATTGTGGGACGTCTGCTGATAAGAGACTATACTAAATGTAATACGAAAAAAAGATATTTGTTTTCGACAAAACAAAAAGTAAATTAAGTAAATGGAAGATAAATAAAGATAACAAATAATAATAAAGAATAAAGAGTAATGAACCGTTTACTTGTGAAAAACTGATGTAATGTTTGAAAGCCAGATTTGACTGATGGAAGATAAGCAAAGGGATTTCATGTGTAAATTTTTTATTTAGTGTCATTACGAATACATTGCAAAGCAACAAGATTGAGTTTCATGACAAATAAGAGATTGCAAAGCCAAAACTCAAAAAATGAAAAGTGGAATACTTTTAACGAAAAATTTCAGAAATTTTTCTTTAATTTGCTTCAATTCCTTTTTTTTTCAATTTTATTATAAAGTAGAATGCAAAGTAAAGTTGACACATAAGACGGCACATTACAGAGGTAATTGATTTTCTACATGAAAAAACAACATTCAGACCTAATTTTTTTTATTTTAAAAATATCTACAAATCACGTACTTTTTAAATATCATTTTGGTTTTTTATTAAATCTTTACTAATTGTTTAAAAAATTTGAATTTTATTC
>ASPP01010886.1:0-21205 GCA_000512085.1 Reticulomyxa filosa
TTCATGTTCATTTTCAATTTCTTTTTCTTTTTCATGTTCATTTTCAGTTTCTTTTTCTTTTTCTTTTTCTTTTTTCTCTTCATCAATCTTTTCTCCTTGCGGCTCATTTGGTTTGTTGACAACATTCAAACGAGTTTGATCGCTCTGTTGCGCACATTCCAAAGGACAGGATCAATTTGATAGGGAAAACAAAATTGTGTTTGTCGCTTTGCCCTCGACGAAAAGTAAATAGAAGCTGAACGTGAGATTGTATGTGTGTGGTTTCGTGAGTGTCATGAGAGGAAGGCAAGGTGTCGATCACAGCGTCGACACACTCATTACTTCCTTTTTTTTTTTTTTAATGAAACACGTTTGCATTTTGTTGGAATATTTCTTCCACGTCAATGGATTATTCGTATTTGTGTCCTTTGTATTTTCTATTGCTTCATTCTCTACTTTCTCTTCGGCACATGCATGTGCGGGTGGGTTTTCCGAAACGCAACTCTTGTTTTTCTCACTCGACACTTGCGCATCGGCTTGAACATAGATATCATTTTCATTACTTTTATTTGCTGGAGCGCGTTTTGATCGTTTTGAACGTGTTTGATGTACCACTTTTGTTTGTTGGTGGGGGGGGGAGGAGGGGGGTAGATGCATAGATATGATTACAACTAAAATCGTATGCTCATGTACATATATATACGCAGAAACAATAGTTCAAACCATTGTTTGGATTGTAATTGAGATTATGGTCGTTATCAGTGCTATGAGGTTTCTGTTGTGGCTTCGTTGTCGTGGCGTTAATGCATCTTTAGTATTATCTTGCACATTTGTGGTATTTTCTTGCTTGTTGGTTGTTGTCAAAGCACTTGTACGTGTGTTGATTACAGTGTTTGCAGCCTTCACTTCTTCTTCGTCCTCATTTTTACTTTTTCATCCCCACTATCAGTGACAACATTGCCACCATCGCTACCTCCTTCGGAAGGAGCATTAGCATTTCTATTGCTCTGAGATACCGTTGTTTGTTTCAATCTTGCATTCAATTCGTCGATTTTGCTTTGCTTTGCATTTTGCAGCATACGCGACGATGTCACAGAGTGCGTTAGATGTTTTGGGATATTAGCGCTAAAGTCCTCATAAAATGGTGTACATTGGGTCAAGGGACCCAATGAACAGTCTGAACCGATATTCTCCCAAAGTTCTTTGAACACATCAGTCAATTGTTTCAATTTGTCGTCATTCGCACACTGTCGGCGTCTTTTTATTTGTTGTTTGTTTGTTCATTGTCATCGCTTATTATTTATTCGCCAACAACACAAGTTTCTGACATAACGTAAATGCTCTTCGGCACTGCGGGCATTTTGGTATTGATGTTTTGTCACTACCTTGCAAATTTTTTATGCACTTCAAGCAATAACTATGGGAACACGGAAGGGTTTGTGGGTCGTCGAACAAACCTCTGCAGATTGGACAACGTAGATCACCATTTAACACTTCAAGGATTTTTATAATCTCTTTTTCAGCTGCAGCTGTTGCGACCAGACGTTGTGTGAATATGTCGCTCATGTTTGTTCTCGGGCTATTCTTAGAACGGAAGAGGTCCTTTGGAGTCTGGACAAAAATTTTCAGAAAATTTCAGATAAAAAAATTTGAATAACGCTTTTTTATTGTCTATTGTTTGCGAATAACAATACTCTAAGATTCTTATACGCGTTGGGATATGTTTTTTTGACATAGTTCAGTAAAAATTTTTCATAAGATTGTATTACCCAAATTAGATAAATATTCACGTTTTTTAACCTTTTATAGAATAAGTGTATTGTAAACTATCAGATATATAGAAAACTTAAAAAATTCAAACTTTATTCAGAATTATTAATTTTTTTCTTTAAATTATCGCAATAGTATTTATTTTCTTTCGTATAATGAACATATTTTACACGATTAAATCTATAATAATACAAAATGGCTATTAGTACTAATACCGAAAATTGAAAGAATAAGGCCGCAAAGATATTGTTCAAATCAAATTTTTCCTAGGCAGACTCATCATGGACTTTTGTAAATGTTTTGCTCAAGCTGAAACATATACCAAAATTACTTTATACAATAGTTTGTTCCTCACACTTAAGGCTGTGATATTTTGCTCTTCAAAAATAACTTGCTGGGATACGTAGAATCAAGTACTTCAAAAAAAGCAAAGTTCATGATCGACAAGTAATTGTGATCAGACACCACATTTGACTACTTTATTAGATATTTACTCTGTTTACAAGATAACCGCAATTTATTTTGTGAAATAGAAAATTTAGAAACAGAGAGAAGATCTTCTTGTATTATCTGTTTTGTCACTGAATTTAGGACCTCAGAAAAAAGTCATAAAGAAATGTACACTGAAACACAAAATGTCACATCACCAAAATATGTCTCTGTTGGGACTTTTTTTTTACACAAGTACAAGATTATGGATTTTTTTCGCTAGGTTTGATCAAAGTTCCAACACAATTCATCAATATGTCAGCATCTTCGTAATCGGTGACACCCAAGGCGTTCAAGCGATCAAATTTGAGCGTTCTCATGTGCTTGCCTTTAAAAGATCGTTCATTTAAAACTTTTCTTAGATGAGCATCATATTTCAAAAATCTGCCATTTTCAACGGCCGAAATCCAATCAACAACTTCGTCGGGGCTCCAATTTTCCCAATCGTCTTGTTTTTTTGAAATGTGAACCAAGCAATCCATTCTCATGCTTGTCACTTGTTTGGTCATTTCTTCAAATTGTCTTAGTAAAACCTCTAATTTTCCATACAAAGTTTGCAATGAATTCAGAGTGACATGATCCCAAATGCCAGGGATAATTGTTTGATTAGAGTTCGAATCGCCTTTAATTTCTCCGTTGGAAAGCCATTGCAACGCCACCGACTGTCTCGCCCCCAAGTTTACCAACTCTGTTGTAATTTCATTCACATGTTTGCCAGCATTACCACGACCACTTGGAAGACCTAAGCGAGGCAGCTTTTTTTCAACCCCAAAAAAAAAACAAGTACAATATCAGCACTGCAAAATCAAGTTTAATAAAATAATAAAGTTACCTCGGATTGAAGTATTGCATCCAAAATACTCGCTTTTGATTTTGAGCTATCTCTATCTCATTAAAAAAATAAAATAAAATGAAATAAAAAAATCCAAGGAAAACAAATCAAAGAAAAAAAACTACTTTTGTTTCTTCGTCTTTCTCTTCATTTTTGCCCTTAGCATTTTCATTATTTGAACTTTGTTTGCTCGCTTCACGAAATCGTTCTAATTCAAGTTCCAGTCGTTTAATCTGTCTATGTATCATGTGGATTATATTTATATTCCGTTTTTATTTTTTTTTACAATGCTACACGTGCAAGAGATAAGCCCTCTTTTGTTTATTCGTTCGCATATATATGTATATGTATATTGCTATTGTTGTCACAACGAATTGCTTTCTCACAAGATTCTTTGCTGCAGTTTGCGTTTAAGTACTTCCAATTCCGTAGCCGCACTATCTGCCTCTTTCTTCGTGTTTTCTGTGCTGGGCTGTCCATCTGCGTTGGTGGGCGCCGATTCTTTGCCATTTTCATTTGTGGCCGAAGTCTCCTCTGTTTCCAATGTCGAGTCCAATAGGGTGTCATCATCAATGCCATTGGCCAATGTTGGGTTGCGTTTGTACTAACCATAAAAAAGGTGTTTCGTATTTTTCAAGTAATTTTTTGAAGAATTTTTTTTTTTAAATTCCCCTCCAAAAAAAAAAATTAATCCTTATTATGATGATAATAACTGCACAAGCAAAACAGTAATCAAACAACCCATGAGCAGTTCGATGTTCATCCAGTCGATCTTTAGGGCAGTGATAAACATAGCTCAAGCGAGGTACTGCGTCACCGCACTCATCGCATTTGCACGGCGCGCGATATTTTAGGCGCACTGGGATAAAGTCCATTCGACTCCCACAACGACAACGCACAGACTTCAACGGATCTGTCGCCAAGCAAAGCAGAGCAGTCACAAAAACAACCACTTTCACAATCTTCATCAAATTCAAAACAAAGCTATATAATACCTGGCATCTTCGGAGCGTTTTCCTCGTCCTTTTGGGCTTGTTCTTGAGCTTTCTTTTGCTACACAATGTCCAATATAACATACATTCGTTTATTTTTCTGGTTTAAAAGAGAACCAAGGAGAATGCCACACACAAAAAAAAAGTGTTCACATTCTTACCGCACACGGTTCACACACATCATAGCCTGATGGATGTGCCATGGTTCTTCCTCTTGGACAGTGAAAACACGTCTCTAATGGCCCAATGTTCTGCTGACAGCCATCACAACGAAGAGCCGTTGCTATGCCATATGCTTGTCGTGGGGTTACTCGATCCAACTTTGTTCCACAAGGACATTCAACAAACAATGAGTCCTGAAGCACGCTTCCGGCCAACTGTGCGGCAAGCAACGCTGAACAAACACAGCATTCAGATTATTCATCTGTGCGCTGCCAAATTTTTTTTTGCAAAACAAAACAAAATCGAACCTAGCAAACCCAATTCGAATTGCTCTGCCATGTTATATGTGTACGAGGACTTGGCCTTTGTTTTTTTTTGAGGGGGTTAGAAACACAATTTTTGGTGTTTAACATATGATGATTTGTTTACACACAAGGAAACATGTACTTTGACTGGTGATTTAATTTATGACACCGCAAGAGAAAAAATTTAATGTTCAAAGCATGTGGCAATCAGTATATCATTAAAAAATTAATCTATATTAAAAGGATGATCTTATAAAAAGGTAATAAAAAGAATAAGAGAAAATCAGCAAAAATATAAAAAGTACCCTTGAAAGCTTTTTAATTTTTAGTTGTTTTTTCACTAATAGATAATATTAATCATTTAATCCAAAGTTTTTACTTATTTAAAAATTAGAGTTTTATCATTCACTGTTTCCACGAAAATATTGTGTGGTTTACAATAAAGTTCCTTTCATTAATAAAGTGATTACACACTAATTCTATGGACACAGAAAAACTTGTTTTGGTCGAGCAAAGAACACAAAAAAGGGTGTTTAAATGTGCAGTGTGATTCCCACATTAGAAAAGAGGAGATGGTTTCAGAAGTCATATTGGTCATTGCAAGCATGGGACTTTTTTTATTCAGCTCACGCCTGTTCTTTTATTTTGGTTTATTCCGAAATTTCGAAGTCCACAACAACAGTATCTACATAGTGTTTATGATAATTTTGACAAATTGTTGCTTGATGGCCGAAATGATATTATTTGAGATAATGGGTATCGGGACAACGAAGACCCATTTTTTTGTGACGCAAGTGAACTTGATAGTATTGATAGCAATGTTATCCTTTATAATTCCAGCGTACTTTGTATGTATTTGTATAACCCAAATGATATGTCCGTGGAGACAATCGGGGCGATTGCAAATGTTTGTCTCGAGTGTCTGTATCGGATTGATATATGCATATAACTATTTAATATTGAAGCATGACGTATTTTCTCTCCAATGGAATGTAAGTCGACTGTCAATGATCGGAGTAACATTGATGGCCATCTTGAGTGGTTTTGGGAGTATATCATGTCCATATGAATGGATTTCGCATCGATTTATGGAAAACATCCAAGCCAATGACATAATGTTGCTGGAGCATCGTTTGTTGCAAAGCATAGACCAATCATTGCAAATCAAGCAACAAATGGTCGCATTAGAGCAAAAGATGCGCACTTCGGTGAATCGCAACACTAACGGAGCAAAAGAGCAACGAAAAGGTATCTGTTCCTGTCTCTATGATTTGTTGGACTGGAAGCGAAGCACTGCAGAACGCGAATTGAGTGACTTACAAAAGCAATATAACGGAAGCAATTTGGCTCATCAAAGCTTATTTTTGCACTATCATCAGCTGTTAACATGGAGGGATCGCGTCAATCGCTCGCACACAATCAAAGGCAAAATATACGATTGGCTGGGACATTTCATGGCTTTATATTGCGTGTACAAAGTTGTTATATCCTCTATCAATGTTATATTTCATCGCGATCGCAGTATTGATCCCATCACTCGCTTGTTTTATTTGGTCAATCGTCTGTTTAATTTGCAACTCCAATCTTATGTGGTCGAAATGTGGAGTCAACAACTATCCTTTTGGTTGATTGGAGTCATTGTTTGCACGCAGCTCAGAGGCATATTAGGTTATTCTTTCTACTTTGATTGTTGATTCTTTAAAGTCTTTTTTTGCCATTTTTTGTGTTGCTTTTGAATAGTACGCATGATGCGTGTGTTTGGGTTCGCATCCAGTGTCAAATTCAAAATTAATATGTCCTTATTTATGTTAAACAATAACTCCATTGTCCTTTTTTTAATTGAATTGCTTGGGTTATATTTTCTGTCCGTTATCTTGTTGCTTCGTATGAATTTGCCCTTACATTATCGCACATTTGTTACGTTGATCATTGGCCCTTCTTTAGAGTTTCAGATTTACTACGAATGGTTTGATATTTGGTTTATCATCGCTGTTGTCGTCAGTCTGCTCTGTTTAATTGCAAATTACACTTATCAAAAGTTTCACTTCAGTGTTAATACTGATATGGATAAACTTCATGGATTTTAACCTTTTTTTTTTAGATATATCACACATTCATTTATCCAAAAAGTAATAAATGATCACAATCAAAGACCTTAAATGTTAAAAAGTTTAAATTACCATTTCCATTCTTTTTTTAAATCGCAAACTTTTACACTGCACTTTCTGATTAATTCCTCAATGAAATGTTGAACCGAATTGCACCGTGACAAAAGTTGTATAATACAAATGATATGTTGCAACATTTTTATTGATATGCAAATTTTACCAAATTGATGATACAAAGGTAAGCGTAAACCAGAACATAAATGAGCCTGAAATGAAATGATCTTTTCGTGAATTGTGGTGAATTTTACAGAAACATATTTTCTAGAAATGGCCTGCATTTGCTCACTTATCCCTTTTCAAGTAAGCATGATCATAGAAAAAACTAGTCGAATTAATTATTACTTGATAATTTCAACACAAAAAGTTCCAAAAAATTGCAAGTGTAGTGACTATACGACATTTTTAATGAACTAATTAAAGATTTGTGAAACATCGTGGCATATCCCTTGAGTTTTACTGGGTCATGGTGGAAGAGTTAACACAAACATTCATTTAATAGCACTCTTTAGAGAACAAAGAGTGATTAAACAAAACAAAAAACATGCATTTCCAAACAAAGTTAGACATTTGGAAATTTTTTGATCGTCAAGAAAAAGCTTGTTAATGGTCAAACACCACAAACAAATTTCCTTGCCATTTAATTAAAAAAAGAATTACTTGGTCACCCATCCACCTGGTTCTGCTGTTGCTAAGCCAGGTTTGCTTGCCATTGTGTGTCCAAACAACGCAAATTCCGGAAAGTTGTGCTGCCAAGAATCAAATGCCAAAACTGGCTTAGTAAGGTGCGGCTTAATAACTTGTTTCCATTCTCCATGTGCTTTACTTTCGTCGTAATGTTTCAAAGCGCTTTCATCTTTGAAAACAGAAATCAAAATGTGGGTATAACCTCCACGACGGTCCTCATGCTCTTTGTATAAGCCTACTTCAGCTGGTTGAAATGAGAAACTAATAACACCAGGTAACTTGCCGAGTTCATTCGCAATAGCTTGGATTTTGCTCCATGTCTTGTCGTCAATTTTGTCCAAAGTGAACAATACTGTATGTTGGAGAACTTTCATGTTTAGTGATGACTTTAATCAATAAATAGCAAATCGAAACTGTTGTTTTCTAAAAATTTTCTCAGTTGAAAGTTCAAAGAGTGCTGTTTAAACGTTAAGCGTCACCAAGTCCTAAAGAAATTTTAGGTTGACTAAAAATGAAAAAAGATAACAAAGCGTAGTGTCTTTAACAAAATTGCATTGTGATCGCTTTTAACTGTAATGTTATGGAAAAGTATAATTTGATGCAAATGCAATTGCAGAAAGCGTCAAAAGGAAATCCCTTGTCCAAAGCGCTTAAGTGGTATAAAGAGAACTAAACAAAAGGTGAACTTTAGTAAAAATTGTTTAAGATCGAAAATTTCTGAAGAGATATTATTTAACATGGAAAACATAGAAACTAGTCCTTCGAGTACATCATCACCACTAAAAGTTGGTGCGGTAATTTCTCTTCTGTGGCCAAAAGATAACGAATGGTATGTTGGTTTACTCATCCATCGGTTTGAGAAAAGCCGCTTCGCAATTTATTTTCCAGACGACACGTTCACAGAGCCATTGAGTTATGACCTGTCGAAATACGAATACCGTGTGTTATCAAATCTGACTCAGGAAGAAATTTTACAATTTGCGGAGCCGTTCCGATCGCCCAAAGGGACGAAAGCCCAGGGTGGAGTGGACGCAGTAGGAGTAGCAACAAGTACAGTCGAATACGCGGTGGATTCGGTGGAGAATACCAACCAGACAAGCGGACACACGAAAGCACCCGACCATGCCCTTGGGAACGAAGAGATAAAAGAAGACACGAGACAGGAAGAAGAGGACGAAGACGAAGACGATGAAGTCGAGCCGGGAGAAGTGGAGTTCGAAGTCGAGGCCATCATCGACAGTGTCAATCTACCAACCAAGTTGTATCGCGTTGAATGGCGCAATTACAAATTGGAAGACTGCACTTGGGAGCCGGACACACATTTGGACAAGGCATCTCAAGTGGTCGAACAATATGTCAATAAACTTAGTTTTGTCATTGTTACTTGTTACAGTCATTATTCAAATTTCAAATGACAGCAATAATGAATAATGAATAATGAATAATAAATAATAAATAATAAATAATAAATAATAAATATATAATATTTATTACTTATTATTTATTTTATTATTTATTATTTATTATTTGTATTATTTTATTTTAAAATTGTATTTCCTTGGCTTTATCTCTTCTCTCCCCTCCTTCTTTCATCCTCTTGAAAAGTTGCGCAAAATCGCAATAGTTGTGATTGACCACATGTGACACATACACACATGAATAACAAATGGAAAAAACAACAACAACAACAACAACAACAACAGAACTTTTGAATCCGAGCGATCCCGAAGTGCAGCGCGTTCGAGCGAGTGACCGCGATCGGGCATTGTTGGAACAAGTGTGGATGTACTTGACGTACCCAGAGCAAATAAGCAACGAGAAGTACCGATCGATGATGGAATGGCTGGAAGGGGGCAAAGGGTTTGGAGTGAACAATAGCGAGTTGGTAACGGAGTGGTTGCAGTCGAAAGACTGCGCGTGGGTGACGTGGAAAGACGAGCATGGCGATGAGAGAGAGAGCAAAGACTCGTTTTGTCGCATTGAAACGTACGAAGAGTTTGCATTTCGATTGGCCGTGTTAGGATTTGAGCAAATGGTGCAACGCAAATTGTTCCATCACCCCTCGTTCAATCGTCAAAACAAGGATTGGATCCAGTGCATTGGACAAAGTTCCATTCCCAATAAGTTCACATCGATGGGCAAGGCCTCGCCTGCGGGACATCGACAGAGGGCTGCTGCCGCGAGCCAAGCCTCGGCAGCAGCAACGGCGGCAGCAGCAGCGAACAAGGCCAAGCCCAATGCGTTGAAGACGGACGACAGCAAGAGTGCCTCCAAAGCCAGCACCTTGGGAGACCGCAGAATCAGTCGCAAGACATCCGCCACCATTGTCACGCCGATCAATCCTGATTTGCACGACGAAGACGACAGTGGCATCGATGAAAATGGATTGGTGGGCAGCGATGAGGACTTTAGTCTTTCTGTTCATTTGGGTGGCAAGCGACGCAAGTCCAAGCGATTAGTTGAGAGAAAAATCTCAAAGGGTTTTTTTTCTCCATAATTTATTCATATTTACATTACACACATACAATGGAACTTGCTATAAATCACATTAAATCACATTAAATCACATTTAAAAAAAAAAAATGATCAATGAACAAATCAAAGATATTCGATTTGGATTGCTCGAATAGGCTCGCAACAAAAAAAAAGACGAAAACAGAACTCTCGGAAAAGAAAATATGGAAGCATCGAAGAAAGTGCGAGCAAAAACACAGCGCTGACGAAAGAGAATGACGTCGAAGATGAAAATGAAGACAACTGGAACGAACCCGCCAACAAGAAAAGAAAACTAAATCATAACAATACTGAAAAGTCGCGCACCTCCGCGAACAATACTCCACGCGTGTATGACAAACAGTTGGATGTCATCATCCCAACTGAGTCGAACTTGGACTTAAACGACTGCCACTTGTGGTCCGAAGACCATGTAGCCACCTGGTTGCATTATATGAACGATTGGGGGAAAAAGTATGTTCAAGCCTTCATGGATAACGGCGTCGATGGAAGGATCTTGCTAGAGTATGACATCAATGTCGTCTGCGATCTGTGCAAAGTCTCTCCGCAAGATCGCTCTCAATTCATCTTGGCTGTCAACCAACTCAGAAGTGTTCGAACTCGATGCTTAGGCTTCTCTCAAGCCTAAAACAACACATACACACCATCAAAACTAAATAAATACAAGTAAAGCATTCTCTTTCGGCATCATTGATTCGTTAGAGTGTATTTGCAAATCTCTCTTTTTTTACAAATCTTTTTTTTTTCTTCTTCTTCCAGGCCTACATTTATCTACCAAGGGGAAAAAATGTTTTGCTTCGATGAAGTGCACCCAAAAGTATATTGTTGGAAATTGGCACTAACAAAAATGCTCCTACTTCTTTGTTGTGCCGAAAATAAAGTTTGTTGGTGTACGTCTCACAATCTTTTTCACATCCTCATGCAGCTGTGTGAGTGAATTGATAACCTGGGGTTTTGCAAACAAAAAAAAATTCTATTTCATATGCTCCAGTATCACCTTTCTCAATCAGATTTTGAAAAATTGGGCAAAATAAATAACAACACAGTACTTCCCCTTTAAAATTCGGGGATCTGTATTGTTCATTCAATAAAAGATAAGAATGTCAATAGTATTTAGTACAAAAAAAACAATACTTAAAAATTTCTTTGTAGAAACTGCAGAAGACAACACCTACAAACATGTATGAAAAGGAGTTTACGATAAAATAAATGCTGTGTCCGTTATGCTGTAAAGTGAACTATCCACATTCGAAACTCATGCCCTCAGTTTTAAGGTACTTTTGAACAGTGCCGAGGGTCTCAAAAAAATCTCTGGAAAATATGACCCTTATATTGAATGGAAGCAACGAAGCGGGTCAAAAAATATTATTCCCAATGTACGGAATATGTACCATATTATTGTTATTAATGTTGCTTGCACATTGGCTGACCTTTTCGAAGCGTTGTGGTTGGCGTCGTGTCTGCTGGTGTGTGTTTTCTGCAGAGAGCGCAAATGAACGTCCAAAAAACAGAGAAAGTGCACTGTCAATAAAGAACCGTTCCCCGTTCAGCGGGCCAATATTGTCGCGGATGTGTTCGTACCCGCATATGTTACATACATGCACAACGTTAGCAATAATGTTCGGCATTTTGTTCAATATATTCAGTGTGATAGACTATCATCAAATAAACTTCCATTCATGTCACACGTTTGGTGCGACCTCATTGATCTTCTATTCTCTCCACAAGTTTTGCATCTACACAACATTTGTAATACGATTTTATTCCTCTTTCACAGGAAGTCTATTTGGGGCAGATTGGAAGACCACCTGCTTCATTGAAGGACTTACTCTGTTTGTTACTGCGTCTGCAATCGCTCTGGAATCTACTGTCGGAATATTTAGGTATTCTGGCAAAGCGTCTAATGGAGGAAATATTTGCATTGCTACATATCCTTTTTGGGCAAGCTTATTACTTGTCTCGAGCGATCTGTTCATGAATCTTCTTTTATTGGTTTTGTTTATTAGGCCTTTGGCGTATCTTCACAATCGAATCAATGCAGAGAGTATCAGAGTTATTTTGAAAATAATCTAATCGTCATATATTTATATATAATATACATATATATGTATATATATGTATGTATATGCATATATGATAACATGCACGCTTCAAATATAGAAAATATATAACGTACATATGCACGCATATGCACAATATAAAAATACGGGAATAACCAAAACAAGCATCGCAAAATCGCATAATATAACAAAAGGAAACTACGATGACAGATCACTCCCGTCAAGTAGACCGCCTAGAGTCCATCAAATTGGATAGGTTAAAATCCACAAAAACAGCTCGTGGATCGACGCACCCACAAAATGATCCGAATGTGTATTTCAGGCTGTCGATCAAAGTCATTGTCCTTGCCTCAGTCATGGTTTGTAGCACTTTCTTCGCACTGTTGTTGTACGCTGTCTTGAAATGGACCGTTGGCATTATGATTGATATTGTTATCAATTGCTTGTGCTTGTTAATGACCTTTCGTCATTACGATCTGTTTTATTATTTTTTGTGCAAATGTTGCAACGTTTTTTGCACCTTTAGTTGCAAAAAAGTACTTTTTATTCCAGCAACATAGTTTGCTTACCTAACTTTTTCACTTTCTTTTTTTTTCCTCTTAAGCTTTTCTTGAATTGACTACCGTGTCATCATTAGGTCTTTTTTCTTTTGTTTCTTTGTTGGTGGGTGTAAAGTATTCATTTCTCTTACGTATATTTTGTTATTTCTGAAATTGTCTGGAAATCGAGAATCTGTGGGATACGAACTTAATAATCACTTTGATTACATACTTGCACCTTTTTTTGTAAATATACATTCTTACTTATCGTATTACTTGAGACTACTATTTTCTTGGACAAATGCTTGAGAAAATATCTGAATCCAAAGAACAAAAGCTAAACTGACAGAATAAAAATAATAAAGTTACAACATTTGGATTTTAATTTGTGCACTGTAGTGACACTACTTATGTCACAAAGGAGTCAGTATGACTCCAAATATTGCAATTTTCCTTTTAATTTAAATTAAAAACTCATTTTCACTTTTCTTAAAACGTGCTTTCCCGCTCCAGATTCTCTACAGCACTTTAAAATATGTTGTATGAAAAGTATCGTAATACAAGAAATTTTTATTTTTTGAATTTGATTTGTTTTATAAAGGAGCCAAAAATGGTCAAGTCGATGAATAGTTGTTTGTAGGATATATTTATTTTTACAATAAAATAAACATTTTGTGGAATTAATTCTCTTGTTGTTAATTTTTTCCATAATATTGGCACAATATTTATGTAGTTTTATCTATTTGCCAAACTTTGCAGTTTTCACACAATTTTTTTTTGTAAAGAGAAAAATGCGATTTTAATGCTAAAAAAAACTGCCTAGTCAAAACGTTGCAACAAAAAAATTACAAACCAAATTGATTAGAAACCTGCTAAAATTTTTTCATGCAAAAGTAATCCTTATTTAATGCTAAAAATTATATAAAGTGATAGAACATAATGTTTGCTTCTCTAAGTAACAAATCACAGTTATGAAAACAAAAGCCAGAAATCTGTCATTTTCATCAATTTTGCTATCTAATTTTCATTATTCTTTTGGAACTGTCAAGAAATTTTTTAGCTTGGTTTGTTTTGTAAAGAGTTGCTTGTATTGAATTTTGATAACAGGCCAGAAGCTAATTTCTTTTAAACCAGAGTATTATTTTACGCAGAAAGACGGTGAATTATTGTTGCTTTGTCTGGATTGTTTGAAGAATCTTTTAAGTTGGGAAGTGCTGTACAGAGTAGAGGGTTTAGGTTGCTCTAACTTTTTTTTGGAAGTAGTATTTCGATAGGTAAAACTACTGACAATTTTGTACACAAGATGTCTTGGCATTACGTTACCTCATCTGGTGACTCTCGAGGTCCAGTCGGTGTTAAGGAATTACAATCAAAATATGAAAGTGGCGAAATCAACGACGAATCATACGTGTGGAACGGAGCAGATGTCAACCAATGGACGGCATTAAGTCAGGTTCCTAGTCTGTATAGCCAAGTCAAACCTAGCAGTCAACCAAAACCACCCTGTTACGTTCAATCTGTATTGTCAGAACTAAAGAATGTTCAATTTAATTCAAATACTTTTTTTCCCCCCTTCTTACCCCGCCCAAAAAAAAATGATGGAACCAAACCCCCTTTTAAAAAACGTATACTAAAGTATTCAATAGTGAACAAAAAATGTATTTATGTTTATCTTTTCTTTTTTTTCAACTCAAAATAAGCACAAATTTCAATTCAAAAATAAACCAATCAAACAAAATAAATGACAACAATAGCTGGTGGCTCGTCTGCACCTCGCAGAAATCGTATGTTGTATATCTATTGTATTTAGATTGAACAAAGGAATGGGAGGGGAGAGGTTAGAAGGGAGCAAACAAACAAAAAAAAAAATAATAAAATTTCATTCAATCATATTTTCCTCTCAAATGAACCAATAGCTCTTGGCGGTGGTGGCGTACGTGCCAATTTACTTGCTGGTATCCAAGCAGGAGCAAAATTGAAAAAAGTGGACGAGTCCGAAAAGAAAGATGGTAAATAGTGTTTGTTTTTATTGTTTCAAAGAGTTTGCACTAGCCAAAATTAGAATTGTTGAATAAATTTTTTTTTGCTACTACAATACAAACCCGAATCTTTTTTTTGGTGTATTCTTCCCTTATTTAAAAAACAAAACAAAAACTTACTTAAAATAATTTTCAATAGTAAGCAGTGCAGTTCCTGTAAGCAGCGGAAATTCAGGTAGTAGTGAAGGAGAAGGTAGTTCATCATCTTCAGCTTCAGCCCCAGTTTCAGCCCCTTCTCGACCATTGGGAGGCAAAATGACAATGCAAGAGCAGATGGCAATGGTGTTAAAGAACAGAGGAGCGGGCAAAACAGCACCTAGTGGCGGTGGGGTTGCAACTAAAGAAACTGCAAAAGCAACAACCACGTCAACCCCAACCACAACAGCCAGTGCAAAACCTCCTGTTGCAGTTAAATCTGCCACCACGGCTCCCAGCTCAGTACCTTCATGGAAACAAAAATCCCATGCCTCATCCGGCTCAAACTCAATATCTACAGTCTCCAAACCTGTCGAAGCAGAGGTATGTATTCTCACTTCTCTTTTTCCCATCCTCACGCAATATTTACTTTTTTTTTTTCTTCTTCAAACAGGCACCAGGTACCAGTGATAGCAGAATTGAAAAAATTAAAAACTTGTTGAACAATGCAGAAGAGTGGCAACTTCAAGCAATTGAAAAAATTCTTTCTTAACTTTTGTTTAGTTTTTTTTTCCGACTCTCTAGTTCGAAAAAAGAGAAAAAGTTGTTGTGCGGTTTAGCAAAATTTTATAGTAAACAGTTCGGCGGTTGTTGCCTAGGGGGTTGTTTTCGTCGAAACTTGTGTAAATGTTGACTATTTTGTGAACAATTGCATCACTCATGCAATGAACTATTTTGCTAAATAACTTATTAATCCCCCTCTTTATCTTCAAAATATCAAAATTGATCAATTGGCAATCGACACACAGGACAAACATGGTTTTGGCTCAGCCAAGTATCAATTTCTTTTTTGTGAAAAAAGTGAAAACACGGAAGTCGTCTGACTTGTTCTCCGTTTGCAAACTTTTCCAAACATATCAAACACTTTTCAAGAATTTTTGTTTTTGGGCGATGTGTCTCGGCTTTAAAGGTATTCAAAGGCAATTTTTCAATATCATCTTTCGAAGCGCCTTGCGGAGTATTTGGAAACAATTTTTCTTTTTGTTCATCGGTCAATGTGTCGAAATCTAAAAAATAATGCCTCAAGTTTGCTGGAACACTCATTATATCAAATTCTTTCTTTGTTTGTTTATTGGTTTCTTGATTCTCGTGTTCACTATTTGCATCTTCAGTACTGCTATCACCCTCTTCCTCATCATTTTTATATTCAGAAGCTTTTTCTTCAATACGATCGTCCCTTAAGAATTAAAATTATTCAAAATTAAAATGTACAGAGAGTGTAAACACCTTTTTGTGTTAACTGTGTTCTGCCTGTTCTGGTCGTTGTCTTTGCTTGCATGTTCGTCATTCCAGGACTGTACCACGTTTGCAACATTGGACACAGTAATGTTGGGACTGTTCTGAATTATGACAATTCTTTGCAGGACTTGGACAAGTTTAAGGAAGTTGTAGTAAAAAATTCTAACGTAAAGTCATTTATTCAGCTAACACGAACTCTGGTATGGAGTACAATTAACGTGTTTATAGTTTTTTAAATAGACATAGAAAAAGTGCGGAATCTGCGCTAGGTGTAATACAAAATTTATTTGTTGAGTAAAACTTATACGATTCAAATGCACATTCTAAAAAGTGTATTTCATGTGATTATATTAGGAGTATAATTAAATTTCAAAGTTGCGATTATTGCGTAAAAATAAGCTCAATTATTGCCCAAGTCAAGGGTATTTTATTGATGTATATATTGTATTTATCATAATAGTGAGTCTGTAGAAAATATCAATTATTTGTAACATATTTATTTAACATGAATGAAACTTCTTTTAATTTTTATAAATATTTGACTAATTTTATCTTTAAAAAAATTGATTTTTGCATGGCAGAATGATAACACAATAAAATGACTTAATTGCTATACAAAAAAATTATAACAAATTTACAGTGTACTTTTCAATATCACATCAAGATATGACTGTTAAAATATTTGAGCAATATATTTGAATTTCTTCATTGACGATCGTTGAATGAAAATATGGACAAAACGGACAAGTAATAAAAAATTATTTATTCATCAATGTAGAATCAGTTATAAATATAAGGCATTTGAACGCTAGTGTATGAAGTTGACTAGCTTGTCTAGACTGAAATGTCAAGTGTAATATGAAAATCCAATCTTAATTGACTAGAAATTATATTGTAAAAACAATAAAATCACCAATCAAATTGGAATAAACCGCAAAATTGGATATTTTTCATCAAATCAATACGAAAGCAAAACCAGTATGTATTTAAAGTGTTTCAATACACTTCTGAAGTGTGACATTGGGGAGTCAAATACCAACACCAATATTCATCTAGCCGGATATTGGCTAAATTATGTATATTGATGATTTTATCTAACTAACTTTGGATGTGTTTTAAACTAGACTTTGTTGTGTGATTTAAACATGTAATATTCCATTGTTGTTTGTATTACATTTCAATAACTGTTCAATGGCCTTGGTGAAGTGGGTAAGATTTACTATGTCTATTCTCTTCATCAGTCTTGTTATGTGACGTGGACACATTTTGCTTCATAATAAGTATTCTTCTTATCAATACGAAGCATATTCATTCTTTTTACTTGAAATA
Source organism: Reticulomyxa filosa (assembly GCA_000512085.1). NCBI lineage: Eukaryota > Foraminifera > Reticulomyxidae > Reticulomyxa > Reticulomyxa filosa. The sequence goes on from ASPP01010886.1 coordinate 17,297, forward strand.
GTCCAAACTCCTAAAGTAAAATACTTCAAAATAAAGATCCAGGTTCAAATTGTTTTTTTTTAGACATATTACAACAAATGAAAATATGATAAACAGAAAATATATTTACGCAAACCTTCGAATAGAGCTGCTATCCATCGCGTTGATTGATACTTGTTTTTTTTTTCTTTCTTCGCCAGTTTGTTCATAACTACAGTAAAATTTTTTCTTATGGACTGATTTGTGAGCCTACTACGATCACTCAGTGGGGACACAATTTGAAGAGGCCAACACGTGTAGCCAGAAGCAAGAGCAGCTCGAACATTTACAAATAGTACAAATGCCATTTGTTATTGAGGGTAAAAGACCACAATGCTTTTGACACACTATCCAAATATTGAGAGCTGAATCTTGCATAACAGCAGGAGCATAGTCCGAAAATGCAATACGTATACGCCAACGTCTGTTGTTTAAATCGCAAAAGCATTTACTTGGCACAATGGATAAATCTTTTGGATAGATGTCTTGTTTTTTAAATCCACATCATCAGGAGAATGACAGACTATTGTGAGTATAGTGGAGTGTGGATGGAGGTACCAAGAATTGCATACTTGTGCTTTGGTACGATATATCGGAGGTGACATGTAATGTGTAGATATGTATCCACAGTCAGCGACAATTGGGACCTCCATGTTGAACATTGAAAGATGCTACTGGGTATGGTCGACCAATATCACATATGCAATCGACAAGTTATTATGCGAAGTAAAACTGCAATTTGAATTTGATGTAACTTATTCTATTGGTAGTCGTTGTGTCATTATTTGTCACATGAACGGATTGTCATATTGGATGCAGAGTTAGTGGTCACTTGATAGAACGTCGTAATATTGCTGACACTTTGAATAGCGAAATGATAATATTGAACGCAGGTACAACTATATGAACTTCATTGCTTTTTTTCATTTCATTTATTTTTTCTTTTTTAATTTTCTCAATAATTTTTTTCTTTTTTCTTTTTTTACATTTATATTCTATTTTCTTCTTTTTTTCTATTTTCTTCTTTTTTCCTTTTTTCTATTTTCCTTTTCTTTTTTTCCTTTTTATTATACAATTTTCTTTTTCTTATTCTTTTTTTACTTTATTTTTCTCCATCCACCCACAATCAACTTCATTTCACTAATTATCTCAACAACTATTTTTAAAATAAAAATTAACTGATTGTTCATTGTATCTGACTTGCAATACTATATAAAAAACAAAATACCTTGATATGTAATCTCGTGGTTCAATCTCCATTCATATGATAAACACAAATATTTTTTTTTTTAGTTTGATATATTTTTAAAAAAATATATAAATATGTGTAGCGTTGTCAGGGGGAATTCCTGTTGTACAACATAAATAATATTATTAAAAAAAGAAAAATATATAAATATAAACAAACATATAATTCTCCTTTCGGAGACTTGGATTTCTACCTTTTTTTTTTTTTTTTTTTGTGGAGGGGGAAAACAATATCTGGTCCAATCTTTGAGTCTAGGGTGAAATATTATTTTACAAATACAGATCAGGTAAATATATCAAAAAAAAAAAGAAAAAACAAACTTAAGTTTCTCCTTTCGGAGACATAGTGTAGTTCTACACATTCTTCTTTTTTCATCAAAGTTTTTGTCATATATAAAAAGCCCACAAACAATCGTTTATAAATGAAGAAAGTATATACAAAAAATTATCTTACATTGTTGTTGCAATGCACGATGTTGATATCAACTTTATCAAACAATAAGTATGGCACTTGAGTGCTTTCCAGATGACTTTTTGAGCATATAATATTTTTTTATTATGTATGTTACAACATTACATTTCATAATGTCACAAGTTTATGTGAATTTTTTTTAAAAATAAAAAAAGTATGTAAATATAATTGTTTGTTTTTATACATCTTATGACAATTAATGACTTATAACAAAAAAGAAAAAGTATAATTTTTACCTTTTGGTGACCTCGACACAATGAGTTCGACGATTGGTATTGGGACAGGCTGTATTTAGATTAAATAGAATTAGCCTTTTGTTTTGTGAGTTGGCCTTGGCCGGCTGATTAGATTTGAGTGTTGGCATCAGTGTTGGGAATTGTCTTTGCGATGGGCGGTGAGCTTGTAAACGTCACACTTTATTCCAAAATTGACGATATTGTAGAATTGCTTCGCCCAGCTGCATCCAAACTCACATCACCAACTTTTTTATCAATTCTTCAATTTCTGCTCTTTTTTGAGCAAATCTATATTGTTTTCCTTTTGTGCATTCTTTGGCCATCTTGTCGCGTGGGACGATTGGGCATTGCGGTTGGCTTTCTGTTTGCTAAGTGACTATTATATGTTCAAAATGTCAGACGTCAAACGTTATCTTTTCTTAAAAAATAATAAGTTAAAACATTTTTTTCTTTACTGAACAGTTTCACCAGCGGCGACATGATCGAATTTCAACAGTACATAATTTCTTCTTTGGCAATGAGCAAGTTTTTGCAATGTGCACATTTCGAGCATTGTATCGATGTTGCGCTGTGTCGTCCCGATGTTTTGCTGTTCGTTTTTTAAATATTGTTTTTGTGTTATTTTTATTTTTATATGGGTAAAATTTGATATATGGGGGAACAACGTATATATGTATGCAACAATGTGTTAATGGAAGGATGGTAATGTGTTGATGGGCAATGTATTTGTGTGGAAAATGTGACAGTAGTTGAGAAATGTGCTGACAGAGGGAAAAATGTGTTGGTGGGTGATCGATGTATTAATGTGGGGCAATGTGTTAGTGTGAGCAATATTTATGGATTAGTATGTGTTTATGGATGAAAAAAATATTATTTTTTAATTACTCGCCGGTCCAGTACAACGTCCACCGGAATCAATTGCAATGAAACAATTATTCAAACATCAATTTGCATACATGACTTATTCAAGTCACAAAATAAAGTTAGTCATTCCCTTCAACAAAATATATGTTTGCAAATACTGGCACTAGTTATCGACTTACCGTTTGATTAGGTCCACCCGATCTAATTTCAATTTTTTTCCATTACGACTGACAATGCTGTCTTTTTTTGTTTTGTTAGCACCGCTTCGCCCACTGACCGCACCATGAGCAAGTTCGCTCGTATCAACATTTGCGCTACTCATGCCCCTTCTTGCAATCAAATTTCAATCAACTACGGGGCTAAAAAGTTCACAGTGCTTTGATGTTCAGAAATAAAAAAGGGTAACTCAGTTCTTGTCGTAGTGTCTGTATACAAAATAATATAGTCTCAGTTTCATGCTGTTTTTGAAAAACTTTTTCTTTTTTAATTGTCAAAGTTGGAAATTATATTCCTTTGTCAAATTTACCAAAAACTAAAACGATGTCAAATACAAAAGAAACAAGAGAAAATTGTATGTAAAAATTGCACGAAGAATTGCCGTATTGTTCATCTGTTTCGCTTGCAAAAGGACACTATCAATTTTGTTAACGCTTTGACATCAGGGTTAATTTTTTTTGGTAAAATTGTCAACATTGAAAAAACGTTATTCAAAATAATATTCATAAAAACTATTAATTAAAAGACAAACAAAACGAAAAATAACGCTTGAGAGAAAGTTAAACAAGTATGTTTTCCAATCAATTATATGATATCAAATGTATTTGTAGCACATTGCCACATTTTGGCTGACAAAACTGCATAAAATCATATAAAGTGTTGAATTTTTCGAGAACAAGAAAATAGTATGACGATAGCTCTATCTTTTCAAACTCGACTTTATGATTCGCTTGTGCAAGCAAAAACGGTTGATGATTATTTCCTTTATATTAAGTCGCGATAAAACCCTTTGCTCAAAAAATTTTTAATTATTTGTTTTTATAGTTTATATCTTTTATTTCCATTCATTTGCAA
>ASPP01010924.1:0-10702 GCA_000512085.1 Reticulomyxa filosa
ATATGTTTTAGGCGTTCAGTTTTCTTTGCAACATACTGTATATAATGTGTCGTTTTATGTTTGAACTTTCTTTTGAGTTCTACAGTAGATTCGTCAGTCTAATGACAGGAAAAAGGCGGAACCTTAAAAATGATTGAACGGAATTGATATAAAAATTTGATAAAAAAATAATTTTTCATTTTTTGTTTAGTGTTAAAAATAATGGTCTTTAAAAGTTAGTGCAAAAGTAAACATATTAAATATGTGTACATGTCATTAAATGAAGAATTAAAACAGAACAAACTAATTACATACATGCATCATTGAAATGTAGCACTTAGTAATATTTCGCAAAATAGAATTACAATTTATAGTAACTGTTGTGAAACGAACTAGTTGTTTTGAGTATAAGTGTAAACTATCAAAAATTGAAGTTAAAGAAGGTACTTACAACAAAGAGGAAGTTGTAGAAATATATAATGATACATACCTAAAATAATATTTTGCAAAAACAACAGTCATTCAAAAATATTGCATTTAAAGTATAGTTGTTGAATTTTTTTAACTTTAAGTTAGTATAGCGATATTTTGCCATAGAAAGATGAAGAGGTTTAGAAGCGATCGAAAAGATAGCACGATATAAAGCTTGTAAAGTGGACTAATAGATATACTGATTTAAAAATCATAAATTGCCTATAGTTTAAAAAATGTGTCTTTTCAATTAATATGAAGTTGTTTATTTTATTTTAATTGTAATTTGTTTTCATCGTAATGTAAGCAATGAAGATAAGTTTTTATGATATGCATATAACGAACTTTTGAAGTAATACGTAATTTATCAATTTTTGAATTGCATATACTAGTGAATATGATTTCTTTCCTGATTTATGCTAATTTAATTTATGCTTTTAAAATTTTTTTGAAGCAATTAAATAGGATCAAAATGAAATAGTGGTTTTGTAATAATTCATCTAACGCTTTGTCTGATTAATCACAATGTACAATTAAAGATCCATTTTGCATATGGTGTAGCAATCTTTATAGTTGTCATTGGTACGTTCAGTACTTTCGTTACAAATTTTGGTTTTGATTTGTTATACTCTGATGATATTATGCGAACAAAAAATTTATTTCTTTTGTAACATTTTCCAGTTGCAATACCTTTCCAAATCGTAGCTTTGAAAATGTTTTCGCACGCAATAGCTGTATCTTATAATATAACACCAAATAAAATGCAAATGACAAGTCATTGACATCCTACCGAAGGAAGTCATTCGTAAATCTTACTCACAGCAGCAGCATTCTCACAGTGTCCTTTAAAAAAAAGTATACGGTATGTCAAATTACAAAGACTTTAAATAGTTATGCACTTACAGTCTAAGACAATAAACTATTAATGAATACAAGTAAATGGAATTTGTTCATATTGTTTATGCGACAGCTGGTTAATATGTATCAATATTCTTTCTTTTAATAGCACTTTAAATTTTATTTATTTGTTTTATGATATCCTTTGTATATTTTTTGAAACAAATAATATCTTTTTTAAGTTTAAAGAAGAGTATTGCTTCACATATGATCAATTTATTACATTGTATTGATGCCTTAAAAATATGATACATTGTTCAATTGTCAATAAAACAATCAAGTATGCACACAAACCTTTTCTGTAGGTGTGTATTTTCTGTCTCAAACGGTTGTTGTTTTTGGTGCTAAAAAGTTAAAAAATCCTAAAGTATATCTGATACTTGTGAGAACATTCAAATTTTACCTGAAGAATAAGACCCAAAGTACTCTCAAGGCTGGAAGAAAACAATAATTTGAAACAAAAGGTATCTCGAAAAAATGGGTCGCAACGAGATGATTCGTTGAGTCCAGTAGTAACCCCAAACTCGAACGCGACGCAAAATTTGCACGGCTCTTTCAATTTGGGTGCAAATGGCTCAGCAACAGGACTTTCGTCCGGCAGTGGACAATCTCTAACTCCAAAATTGGATAGTAAAAAAGGTCCAGCCCGATTTGCATCTCACCAAAACAACAAGACATCAGGAACAGGAGGAAGTACCTCGAGTTCTAATTCGAAAAAATCATTACGCAAGTATCGCAAAAACTTTACAAACACACACATGTTTTTACCGAATGAAAAGCCCCCTCCTCCAACATATCGGCGAGGAGCATCCTCTCAAGCGGGCTACGCGATGATGCGTCAACGAAGCACCCGTTGTATGGAGCGATGCATATGCCAAAGACGGGTATGTCAAAAGGATCAAAAATGGGGCGAGGTATGTACAACAACCCAACAGTGACCAACTCCGTTGCTCATAATAAGCGTCCGACTGTGAATAAGGCGCCACTCACTGGCGCTGACAGCAACACGAGCGATAGTGTCAATAGTACTTCCCTGCCAGGACAAGTCGTCCAAGCACGAGACAACTCGGACAATGGTCACAACAGATCCGCATCCCATCATACGAGAAGCGTCAGTGCATTGAACTTACCAATCAATTCTGCTTTATTAAGTAGCGACAATCACAGCATTAATGGTGGACCAGACCATCCGATTATTAACCCATTACAACATTCTAACATGTTACACATTTTTTTTTTTTTTTTTTTTTTTACGTTCTTTGTTTTTGTAAAAGAAAAAAATAAATAAATAAATGAAATATGAGGATAATCAGAACACAGAGCGACAAGCCTCCTGGACATGTACTAACAAACTTGCGTCGTCGAAGCTATAGTGGCGGAGACTTAAAGGTCCCGTCCGTAACGACATTGACAAGTCCCCCTGAAAATACAATGATGAGGATGATGGATATGGAGGTTTCAGCACTGGGACCGGACAATGACGGCTACAACTATAACCATTCCAATCATTACAATCATTACAATCATTACAACAATTACAATCATTACAATTACGTAGACGGCGATAACGAGGACGACTATGGACCAACGGTGGATGAGGAAGACGAGAGCAAGGACGAAGCAATGGACGAAAGCGAAGACTTACAGATACTCGCGGACATTGGGGACGATTATGACGACGGGATTGAAGAGCCACTTGGACACGACATTCTTCCAATCGAATTGGCCCAGTTGCTACAAATGGTCGAAGAAAAGTTCAATCGCTACGTAAACGATAATGATAACGATAACGTTAACATAAGTCCACGCCACGTCAATCCCACGATCAAAGTGCGAATGTCCAATCAAAACAAGCTCGCCACGTTATGTCACATCATTGCCGATATGTGTAAATATGCTCAAATTGGATTTTTGACCCCTTTTCTTCAAAGTTTTGACAACACTGTCTGACATTTTATGGATATATGTACTACGCATATTATATCTTTGTCAAGCTCAAAAAACAACAATCGACAGAGAAATGCAAGGAATTGATAGCACTATTGGAACAACTTGAAAAATTTTTGGCCAAGTTTATAAGCTTTCATTATTTTATTACTCGATTGATTTGTATTGAAATAAAAAAAAGGGGGGGGGAAACAACACAAACATTGACAGGAAGGAATCAAGCAAAGAGGAGAATTGGATCGCTTCCGAACTGGGCAAAGATATCGATGGTGTCGTATTGAATGCCTTACAATTGTGCAGTGTGATCATCAATGGACTGGATCGCATGAAAGAACTGTGGCAATTGTTTGGGTTTAGAAGAGATTGGTTTGACTTTTGGATTGGATTATTTCCTCCAACAGTTTTGTTTGTGTTTGTGCATTGTCGGACCTTTTCACAGCATCGACTTATTCACAAAAAAATCTCTTTGGGACACTGAAAGGAAATGCATTTTGATGCGATTGAATGGTCCGTGTTTGTGGAACACATTACGGTGAAATACGGTAAACTGAACGGCCTGGACAAGCAAAGCGTGATCCGCAGTTTGACGGAATATAATTCTTCCACTTTCTCATTACGAGTATTTGATTTGCTTTTGAAAAAGTTTGATCGTGTCGATCAACTACTCGATTATGTCGTTCACAACAGTTTTGATTTTTTTTAAATTTGATCTGACAAGTTACAAATACGCCGTAGCACTGCATAATGTGACAACAGTTGAAAGGAATCTATCGACGAACTCAAAAACGGGATTCCCATTATTGGACAGACGAGTACTCGCAAGCACAAAGAAACAGTCAAGCGTGAAAAAAGACAAAAACAACAATGCAAGAAAACGCAATAGCAACAGCAACAGCAACAGCAACATAAATCGTAGTCCAAACAGCAATAGCAAATCTATTTCACGACCAGTGATGGTGCAATCCTATTCGCAGGGTGTTGATCGTCTCAATCCTGCACATTTGTCTCCTTCCGTTACGACCAAGCAATCAATCGTTTCGATTCACGAACGCGCCACGGCAAATAAGCCCATCAATCGAAATGTTAGTGTCGATAACATGTCTCCGCTCGCGCCACAATCGGAAAGTCAGTTCAACAACAGTACAGTGAACAAGGGTAGCACAGTCGAGAGCGCACGTTTGAAAATGGAGGACGAGGCGATGATCAAGAGTGAAAGACAGGAGTGGATGTTCATGCTCGCCTCGTTGCAAGACCAAGTGCAAATGCTGCAACATCAAAATTATCAACTACATCGAACCTGTAAAGAGTACGCATACGGAAAAAAAGTCGACAGAGCCCAATTGAGCCATCTTTTCAAAATGCAAAGTATTCAAGAGCTCACCGAAAAAATTGTTCGCATTGTATGCAGTCGGTCTCACGAATTGTTTCAAACTATGAATCAAAAAATCGCTCAAATCCAACTCTCTTTGGGTCCTATTTCCTCCAATCTTTCCAATACTCGATCCATCGACACCGATACAAGTAAATTGATCACTATTTTTGATCGATATAAGGTTTGTGTTGGATCCTCTGCTTTTACGTATATATTTATATATGTACATACATATGTACATATACACAAATTCAACAAAGAGAAATGAATAGCTCCTCCCTTCCCCTAATTTGTTGAAATAGACATTGATAGCTCAGCTTCTTCCTCAGCCAAGCGATGAAAGGTTGTCCAGTACGTATATCCAAATGAAAGAGGAACTGTTGCGTTATGACGAAGACGTTCGTAAGAATGAAGCAATTCAAAATGTCTTGCTAACCCTATTGAAACAATATTCAGCAGAAGTGGGTGACATTTACCAGCAATTGAAGGCTTGTCAACGAAACAACAACAACAACAACAACAACAATAGCAATAGCAATAGCAATAACAACAGCAATAACAACAATAATGCCACTAACAATAACAACACTGTGATTCAATCTCCACGGCGAAAGTACCTTGTGACGCACAACGATGGCAATGCCCCCACTCCTTCTACATCCATCGGCAAAAAGAAAAGCGATGGTGATGAAAACGGAACATCGGGCTACGAGGTAAAAATAGACAACGATACGAATCAATCTGTAAATATTGAAAAATTGGATTCGCAAATGCCTATGCTGGCTGCAATGATTCGATCACAAAGCAAATCACAATTGAAAAAATTGCAAAAAGAAAAGGAAAAGCAAAAAAAGTTAGGATTTCGACATGTGACACGAGCAAAGACTGTGAACACGAGTCGAATTGGTATGGATTATACGTGTGTCCTGTGCTTGTGCATGTGCATGTGCATGTGCATGTTTTTGTTTGACTGGATGGACAGGAAATACAAGCATAGAAGCAGTGGTGCTGGACACGGAAATGCCAAACTACGTGGAAGACGAAAGGAAAGAGGAAGCCACTTCGAATAGCACGGAAAATGCCAATCGTCGTCACTCGATTCATACGGCAAAAGAGTATCGAAAGGAGCACTATCCAGAACTGGCCAACGAAGAGAGCGAAGACGATGAGGAGGACGAGCACGAGCATGAGCATGAGCATGAGCATGAGCATGAGAATGAGCATGAGCATGAGCATGAGCACGAGCACGTGAGCAAAGACAAGGACATGCATCGAGATGAACATGCGGTGGTGGAAGTGGAAATTGAGATGGACGAAGAGGAGGACACTGCAACGGTGCACGTGATGGAGGACAATCGATTTTTGTCAAGCAATCCAGACAGCGAGGTGGAAAGTCCTCATTTTCCTACGAATGGGATGGTGGTGACCACGGCCGGATTGGACCCCGATTCAATGATCATTTTCGAGACAATAGAGGCGCAGCCGGATACTACCAATCCATCCCCTGCTTTGTTCGGGAGCATGTCTCCACAAAAAGCGTCCAAACGTGAACGTAATGGACATACGCCAAAAAGGGAGAGAGCGCACACTGAGACTTCGCTGAGCCATGGCCGAGTCAAAACGACTGTAGTTCATCAACGTCCGCAGTTATGTAGAATAACTTTGGAGTCTGTTCATTTGTTGTTTTGTAAATCGCAATGATTTGTGAAGAGTACACACAAAGAGCATGAATTGCTTGTGCAAAGGGAAAAAGGAATGTCCTCTGCGGACGTGGAGAGCGAAGAAGAAGATGTAATCAGCACACTGTCTGGAGTACCGGCGTACAACACAAACGAGGATGAATCTGCAGTCACAACAATGATCATTGCTGAAAACGAGGAACAAAACTTTGGAGCGAGAGAATTCCAATCTGCCTCTGTCCACGCCCAATCCTCTCACAAACCATTGCTGAAGACAAACTCAAACAGCGACAAGGCTTCTTCCAATGTTCCTTTACACAATCAACCGCGCTCCTATCGCTTTCCTTCTTCTCAGTCTGTGTTTTCTGTTGTGGATTACAACACTTTGCCTCTCCCTTCTGGTGACTCCGTCATCGGAGATGATGAAGACGATCGCGATGATAGTGTCATTGACAGTGAACTTCTCGAAGAAAGTGAAGATAAAAAATCAAGTCCAAACAAAGAAAAAAAAGCTGCCCGATCGACCAAAACAAACAAAAAAGGCGCAAATTACAAAGAGTCATCTGCATTGAGAAAATTACGTGAAAAGTTGAAAGAAGGGTTTCAAGCTGTTGACATAATGGCGGAAGAGGCCGTTGACGTGGCCAACTTTTGCATTGTTATGATGTATTTGGGCTTGAACGAGTTTGATCACAGTGATGGCCAAGATATTTTTGACGTGTTAGACAATCATGATCTACAAGTTATGCCAATTGCTGAAATTATTGATGCAGTCGTGCAAAACAAAGAACATGATATCATCATCGCCTTGAGAAATAAGCTTTTAAAAACTCTAGGCTTACACGCAGAAGAAGAGGAAGAAGTTGAACAGAACGAAAAAGCGTCACAATTAACTGATAATAGTGGTGACACTATCGGAAAAAAAGAAATAAACAAAATACTGAACTCTTTGATATGTTATGTTGCTTTTTTTTTTGTGCCTGCAATCTGAAGAGCCTAAAAGTGTTTTTTGATTATGTATAGAGATGCAATGGAAGAAATACATTTGGTCGAGGTTGAAAAAGACAAGACACCACTGAGCCCAATTTATAGCACCGTCCAGCCCGTTCAAAGGTTTGATCTTAATCAACTACACGACAATGGGGCAACAAAATCTCAAGAATAACCAAATGAACATTTCATTTTTTGTTTGTTTGGGGATCCATGGTTGTATTTGTTCTGTTTTTGTAACTTGAAGACGAAAAGATTAGCTTTTCCAATTAGATGGATGTTTAGTTCTTGTTTTTAATCAAACATTTACACACGTTGAAAAATAAAAAAATTTCATCACGAATAACAAACATCTTTGGTCATATAATAATTAGATATCTCTTGGTTCAAAATTTACTATTTTCTTATCTTTCAATTTTTTTAAAGAAGAGACACCTTATTCCAAGGATAAATCTATTAAGAAATAAAATGAACCAAACTAAAATTGGTCTCTGCTTTTAACAAAAATTAACAACTAATTACTTCTACATTACAATAATCCATGATTACCTCTTATCTGAATTTGAATATTAAAATGTATTTGAATTTGAGTCGTCGCATTTAGACAAATGCAATAGTACCTCAATTTTGAAAAAAATACTATTATTACCTGGACAACAGTCAAAACAATTTCAAAGCATTGTCTCTAAGTTGACTATTAATATTTATTCGCACTAATTAATACAAACAATGAATCTTGAAGAAATTTTCAATAAAAATAAATAAAAATAAAAGTAACAAACATTGAGTGAAAAGAAGCTAAGAAAGTTGATCCTTAGCCAGTTCAAAACTAAGTAATCCTTTGAAGAGAAAAAAAACTTGTTTGTTGCGTGTTTTTCTTTGTTTATTTTGTTAAATAATTGTGTTTTCTTATTCCAACAAATAAATTATGGACGAAGATACTGCGCAAGCGTTGGTTGTTGATAATGGCAGTGGTATGGTGAAAGCTGGCTTCAGTGGCGACGATGCCCCACGAACAGTATTTCCAAGCATTGTGGGCAGACCAAAAAACGAGAGTGTGATGGTGGGCACAGTGCAAAAAGATGCATATGTTGGTGATGAAGCCCAAAGCAAAAGGGGTATTTTGCAGTTAAAATACCCAATTGAACATGGTATCGTGACAAGTTGGGATGACATGGAAAAAATTTGGCATCACACGTTTTACAAGTTAAACTTTTTATATAACGTTTTTGAAATTTGTTCCTTAGCATGCTTTTTTTTTGGACAGCGAGCTACGTATCCAGCCAGAAGAGCACGCAATTTTGTTAACGGAGGCCCCGTTGAATCCGAAGGCAAACCGAGAAAAAATGACGCAAATAATGTTTGAGACCTTTAACACGCCTTCAATGTACGTAGGTATCCAAGCTGTCTTATCACTGTATGCAAGTGGCAGAACGACCGGTATCGTATTGGACGCTGGTGATGGTGTATCGCACACAGTTCCAATTTACGAAGGGTACGCTTTGCCACACGCAATTTTGCGCTTGGATTTGGCTGGCAGGGATTTGACCGAGTACTTAATGATAATTTTGACCGAAAGAGGTTATTCCTTTACTACCAGCGCAGAAAGGGAAATCGTCCGTGATATTAAGGAGAAATTAGCTTATGTTGCTGAAGACTTTCAAGCAGAATTGAAAAAAGCAGAGACCTCTAGCGAGATCGAGAAAAACTTTGAATTACCTGACGGACAGGTTATTACTCTCGGAGCTGAGAGGTTCAGATGTCCTGAGGCTTTGTTTTCACCAAGTATGATTGGAAAGGAGAGCGAGGGAATTCACAAATTGACTTACGGAAGTATTATGAAATGCGATCTCGACATCCGTCGAGATTTGTTCACCAACACTGTGTTGAGTGGAGGCACAACCATGTTCCCTAACATTGATGTCCGTTTGACCAAGGAAATGGCCACTTTGGCTCCTGCCAGCATCCGAGTAAAAATTGTTGCTCCTCCTGAAAGAAAATACAGTGTCTGGATCGGGGGAAGTATTTTGACCAGCTTAAGTACTTTCCAGGAAATGTGGATTACAAAAGATGAGTACGATGAAAGTGGTCCAGGCATTGTGCACAGAAGATGCTTTTAAAGTTTTTTCGCCTTGAGAAGATTTTACGTTTGTTTTTGTTTTTTTATGTAACTGATGTTCCCCAATTTTTGGTTGGTTTACAATTGTTGTTTGTCACTTCGTCGTTCTGAAGTGTCGCTCTTGTACATGCAATTCATTGTGATGTTTTGGAGTGTGAGGTGTAATGACATCAATTGTTTTGGAATAAATTTCGTTTGAAAATATATTCAGGGTGAAAATTAACTTTCAATTTATACATTCTCTGCAATAGATTCACTTTGAGTATTAATATTTTGAAAAATGCTTATAATTTGAAACCAAGTCGGACATGAAATATAATCGGTGGTTGATATAGTGAAAGGTGATTAGATACACTAATTTCCAAATTGGATAGTGTGAACTTGTGTACATTAAGATGGAAGTAATTACCGGCAATAGATAAGATATACTCAAAATGAAAAACAAAACTATTCTTTATGAATTTAAATTAAACATAGAGAATTCAAAAAGCAAATAATATGAAATATTTGGGATTTATTGTTGATAAATGATATTTCAGAACCAAATCAATTGTATTTATTGCAAACAATCAAAGAAACTTGTATATTTGATGTTAATGTGATATTACAAATGAATAAGAATGATTTTGTCTTTATATAATTTATTGTATAAACAATAGTTATTGTATGATGAATCAACAAGAAATGTGCTATCAAAATTATTTCAAAAAAAAATAGATATGATTTATATGATTGATTACATTAATAAAAACTAACAACAATATAAAATAATGTGGAATAACAATATTGAAGTAGACTAATATAATAAGACGAAATTCTACGAAAAGAATGCAACTATATAGTGGATTAACAAATGAACATTGCTTCTTTGCTTTCTTCGCAACGTCAGCATTTAAAGTTGTATTACAAAGCTAAAGTATGAAATAAAATGAAGAAAAGAAACTTGAAGAAGTCAAATTTTAAAAAATGTAATAAAAATATTCAAATTATTGTGTAAAAATATTATAATGATTGTAGTCACTATGAATAAGTCCAAAGAACTACAGTAAGATAAAAAAGAAAGATGACACCTAAAATGCCACCTTATAGAGATAATTGTGTTTCTACATGAAAAAACAACATTTAATCAAAATTTTTTTTTTAAAAAATATCTACGAATCGTGTAGTTTTTAAATATCATTTTGGTTTTTTAATAAGTCTTTTCAATTTTTCAAAAATTTTATTCTTTCATTTGATTTGGTAAAATTT
>ASPP01010927.1:0-12464 GCA_000512085.1 Reticulomyxa filosa
GAAAAGACAAGTCGTGAAAGTGAGTAGTGTGTTGTCAAAAAAAAAGGGTTCCAAAGTTCACTTGTAGTGCAAGAATTACCTATTACAACATCATGAGTACTACAACGTACTCCAATTTGCTTTTTGTCCTCATTTTTTATTTTTTTGTGCTTATTTTCTTCATTAGATCGATCGTAGGGTTCAGCAAACAACTGCTTTTCTTTTGAGATAAACGTTTGCTCTACTTCATTTGGTTAAATTGTACGTTGGCAAAGGAGATAACAGTTCAAAGTTTGTGTTGAAAAGAAGACAAAGAAATGGAAAAACAAGAAGATAACATTGCAGTTGGTAAGCTTTCTTGACGTGTTATAAGTATATTTATCGTTGTTGTCAGTTCAAGAACGCACTTGTCATTGTCTTTTTCTGAAAAACGAAAGTTTTGTTGGCAAATTTTCAAGATTTAGCAGAATTTGCAAAGTTGATCGTACAAAAAGTTAGTAAATTTTAATAAGATTTGTTCTAGTATTTATTTCTTATTCCGTCACGTTTTCAAATTGCTAAAACTTGACAAAGTTTTTTTATGTTATCGTAATTTCAATTGAGAGGTAAAAATCTGCCATCTCAATGAAAAGATTTGATCAAAAATGAAATACTCAATTCCTTAAGAATGCACAATCAAGCGTTTTGTTGGACTAATAAAAAAGAAAAAAAAAGACATTCTGAAGGTTTTCATTTCCAAATTCTGATTGTTTTATCAGCTGAGCATGATGCAATCGTTTTGCCACCTGATGAAATATCCATGCCCATTACTAATTTGGAATGCCCTTTTAATATGTCCACTTCTTTTGCTGTTACTACATTCCACAAGCGAACTGTATTGTCATCAGCACAAGACACAATAGTTTGACCATCTGGAAAATACTTCACTTCATTCACTTCAGCAGAGTGTCCTTTTAATATTTTCAAAGGTATTCCTAATTTTATACTCCATATTCGGATTGTCTTATCCCATGAACATGATACAATATATCGGCCATCTGGAGAAAAGTTTACACATTTTACAACGCCCGAGTGTCCAATTAATTCTTTCAAAATTTTGCCTGTTTTTACATTCCACAAAGAAATTAGTTTGCCTACAGCTGATGCAAGAGTCTGGCCATCTGGCGAAAATTGCACACTGTGCACATGAGCATCCTGACATATCATTCTTTTAATCTCTACTCCTTGTCTTGTGCTCCATAATCGTATTGTCGCATCATATGCAGAAGATACAATGTATTTACCATCTGGAGAAAAGTTTATATCCAATAACTTACCTGTGTGCCCTTGGAGTCTCATCGCTTCTCTTTTTAATCTTACATCATGTAATCGAATAATATTGCTTTTACAGCAAACACAATCATATGTCCATCCGGTGAAAATCTTGCAGCCCAGACACCTGCAGTAGATCCGTTGAAAATTTGTGTTTGTTTTCGTGATACGAGATCCCACATTAGAATAGTATTATCATACGATGTTGAAACAACTTTATAACCATCTGCTGAAAATCTTACACTTCTTACTCCCATAATGTGTCCTCGTAAAATTTTCAACAATTGAAAATAGTTGGCCTATTTTAGTACATTTGTCATTGATAATGCAACATACACACTTTTCATTCATTCATTCAAAAACACCTAACATAGTTGACAACGATTTTGTTAAAATCATTGATCCATCCTTTTTCAATGGACGTAGCTCGTATCCAATTTTTCAATATCAGAGCTACTTCTTCTGCTTTCTGTTTAGTTTTTTTTTTTTGCAACGCAAGTACTATATAATATTTTTGTTGCTCTTTTTTATTCTGTTACCAAATGTAAGGGCTTTTGAGTGCAATCACCGCTTCTTGTTTGACTCTTTTGCTTATTTTTTTGGTTTATATTGCTTTTGCTGCTGTAGTTTCCGTGGCCTTGTCCACTGCTACCTTTTTTCTGATTATCGCGCTTTGCTTCATCAAAATAACTACCATTTCTTCCTTTTTGACTTGCCATTGCAATGATTGCAGATTGCTTTCCTTATTTTTACAGATTAATGTGTTGAATTTTCAGATGTGACTCCTTCATTTTTTTTTGCTTCACTCCATTTCATGTGATATATATATAACAAAGAAGCAGTTAATCAAATGTCAAATGTAACATTTTATTGAATTCATATTGTTTTTTTTCTGAAGTAAATTTGTATATTATATAAAAACGGAAAAAACACTTATCTTGTATCACAAAGCGCAAGTACGTATGGAAAGGTAATATTTTATTCTTTTCTTGTGTATCTGATATTTTCCTGTTGTGCTTTTAATTTTTTTCTAGCAGATTAATGATATAATTTCTCTAACATTCCAAGAATGAATAAGCTGTCAGTTTGTTTTTGCTATTATTTCTGCTTTTTGACGACTTTTTTATTTTTCTTAAGAAAATTCTTTAAGTGACCATAGGGGACCGAACGTAGACTTTTTAAAAAATTTATCAATTCAAAGTTTTTAAGTTTTGTTTGTTTTAGAATTGTTATTCTTTTGAAATAACTTATACTTTAAGTATGTGTGACAATCAGCAACAAGACAGCGATATGAAAGAGAGCAAGCTTTTGCCACAATCTGTACAGACCAAGAACATAGTGAATGACCAAAAGAAACTTCACTCACTACAAGACGTAAGTCTAATATTTTTTCTCATTTTTTCTCTTTTTATTTTAAATGTCGATCGGTCTACGGAAGGTCGCAAAAAAATTTATTTATAAAAATTATTTTGACTGGTTAATTTTTTTATAGGACCAAGTATGTCTTGAGACAGATGGTCTAAGTGACAGTGTGCTTTTGGCTAAATGTAGCGCAAAACAACAACACTTATTTCATGATTTTTGTTTATGTCGTTGGGAGAATATGCAACATGGTCGTGCTACACAATGTCATTCATGTCGAAGAGTATTAGTTAACTGGCGCTGCACTGGTTGTCCTGGATGCAAAATGAAAAGTGCAGAAGCTTTGAAGGAATTTGTCGATAAAAGGAACTATGCGGCATTTCAAGAGCGAAAAGTCCTCAATAAGATCCAGCACTTGAAACACCAGCTGCGACATTGGAAAAATGAACAAGAGGACGCTTCAGAAAAAATTATTAGGGAGAAGGATGTAAATTTTTTTTAAAAGTTTTTTGACTTGTTAAATTTTTTTTAATTGTAGTATAAATGTTTTGTCTAAAGTATCAAGCTTATATTAAAGAAGTTGGTAGAGCAAGAGTCAGTCTATTTGAGAAGAAGCAATTCGCTATCATACGCAACCAGGGTGCCAAGGAAGAAGTTAAATTTTTTTGTACTTTTTTTGACTTGTTAAATTTTTTTTTACTAGTTGAATGTTTTATGTTTTAGCAAAAAGAAAAAGTCAATGATGACCTTGACGCTGCGAAGACTTGGGTTATTGATGACGATGATGATGTAGAAACTGAAACAGATAAAGAGACAAGAGAAAGACAAAAAAACCTAGCATGGGTCTCAGACGTTGAAATGAAAAATGACGATGCAGAAACTGAAACAGACAACGACACCCGAAATCGCTGTCAGCTGATGTCCCCATCATCAGATCGATATGTTGTGGACATAACAGGTGACAGACATGTAGTCTTAAAACAACCTAACGTTCCACGTGATAGTCTAGAACTGGTCGTTGAGAATAAAACAAGAGAAACACGACCAGTAAATCCTCCTCCTATGCCAATGTCCGGAACATTCTCCAAATCCCCCCTTTGTTTCCTGGTCTTATGGCTCCTGCATTATCCCAATGGCCTCACCAGACCATATCCAGACGCAATAGAAGTGCGACAACAAGTTCTCAGGAGCACAGTGCCAGTACCATTATAGAAAATCATCGCCTTAATCAAACAGGTTTTGCACCAGCTGGACGTTTCCGGGGAGTTCGAATGCAAGTCACAACATCTCAAAGTTTATTCGAAGCCACTGGCCTTACCTCAATATCGTCGAGAAAGAAGCCAAAGTCTAGAGGCCTCAAATGATGAAACAAACACAACACACCAAAGTCCTCAACATGCAAGACAAGACTATATCGATAAAGCTTTCTTTAGGTGAGACTAGTAAAAAATTTACCTTTTTGAACTATTTATATTTTTTTAAAAAAACTCCATGCTTTTTTTAAAAGTATGTTTTTGGCCTAAGTATTTTCATGTCAATTTTCTTTTTGTTTTTTCTTTTTTGCTTTTAAATTAACTTCAAGCATATGGCCAGGGCTCTTTGCAAAAACATTTTTGGCATGTAAAAAATAACTCTTTTTTTCTATAAAAACTTCAAGTAAAAATTATTTTTCACAATGTCTATTTCTTGGCGAGAAAAATAGCTACAGTATCTCGGATTTCGCTTTTTATTGATTTCAAGCCCGCTCAACACTGTTATCTGTTTTTACGCTAGTGCTTTTGCTATTTTTTTTAAAAATATTTAAGCATAAAAAAAATTAATTTTCTAATTTGAGTCTTTTTACACTTTTCTACACATAAATATTATCAAAATAATATTATTTTTTCTTGGAGTGAAAACCCTCCAAGTCTGGCCTCGCTTTTTGGGACCAACTTGCTAAACACTTCTAACGTGGTAGGGCCTTTGCCTTGTATTGGGTCGTCTATATTATGCTATTTTCTTATATTAAATTTTACCACATATGCTATTTTCTATTAGTTGGGGCATTCGGTCCTAGAGCAAAATAAAATAGGCTAGGCTTTCTCCCATATGTCATCACTTTGGTTATAGGATATTTTCACTTAGGCTGCCCCATACACTAGCGTACATGCTATTAGTAGGGTATTCGTTTGTAGGCCGCCAACACATAAGCATGGCATAACACTATGGTCTACACTATTGGCTGTTCCTTTGCTAGTAGGGTTTTTCCTTTTAGTTGATCTTTAACTATATGCAACTATAGCACCAGTGGGCTTTCTATATAGTGTATGGTTTTGATCATATGGTATTTGCTAGTAGTATGCTTTTTTCTGTTAGGCTTTTGGTCATAATGGGGTTTTACCTACTAGTTGACCCATCACATAATAGGCAATTTTTTGTTAATAGTACATTTTTTCCTAGTGTGGTGGTCCAATAAATGTCTTTTTGCATGTCGTTCGGTGATGTCTCAGAATGATGAAGATTCTCGATACTGTAGCATCCACTATATCATTAAAAATAAAGCATATTTTTTACCACTATTAATTCTTAGTCCTTAGAGTCGTAAGTCTTTCGGCTGCGGTTGTTTGCAACAAAGATCATAGCATACACACTAAAATCCTTTTAAATTCTATATGTGTTTATTCAAAAAAATTTTTTTTGTCTGGATCCTGGTTTTGACTTTACTCGGGCGAATCCTACAACTATTTTTAGATCAGACATATTACGATCTATCTGGGACGATAAAAATTTTTTATTAAAAATGTTGTGTTTCCCAAACTGACAATAAAAACATTTCTTCAGGTGACGCAACGGAATCAGTAAGAAGGACAGAGTAATATTGGTTTGTATATTTACTAAAACCAAACATTCGCGTTTATTGAAAGCTTGCTCCCTTCCTATGAAGAATAACCCATTTTTCCATTCTCTCATACCTTGAGAAAAGTTCTCGTAAAGGCACAAGGTGATAGCGAGGCTTCTCAATTTTTTTATTTTTCTTAAATGTTTTCTACTGTATCTAACTGTCTCAATTTGTTTATAATATTCACAAATAATATTTGTTATGTCTTTTGGAGCTAAACACATTAGCTCTTTCATTGACGGATGCAGTTTTTTACTAATAAGCATTGCTTTTTACACTTGGGACGATAAATAAAAAACAATTTTTCGAAAGGTTATTTTTATTTAAAGCGTGCGTACGCTTAACACACCATCAGTTCTAACTTTCAAGCGACGGTAATAGTAGCAATATATCTCAATCTGTGCAGTACTAGTAGTGTTCCAACAGCTCTACCACGTTTTCCCATAGCACTAGCAACTTGGCAAAGGTAGCATTATATGCAACGTTACCAAGCGTTCGTCCATTGAATGTTACTGAATATGAACCAGTCGTGGGTGCTGTTCCTGCAACGAATGTAGAGGTTTCTTGTATGCCTCCTGAGCCAAAAGTTAACGCCAAGGTGTCTTTTACGCCAGCAAAAGGGTAAAAGCCTCTTATTACACCATTAAAGGCATCGTATACTGACTGACAAAAATTGACAAGTTAGTATCCTTTGATTGGCTTTTTACCTGTTATCTCAACAAAACGCTTTTCTAAATATTCTTGTTTAGGAGCATTACCCTTACCGAGCAATGGTTCATTGGAGGGGTTCTCAATTTCTACAGTAGCGTCTTCTCCACATACCAAGGGTCTATAGCTGGAATAATCGCTTGCAACAGGAGCTAAAGAGGGCTTAATAACGACCCACAAGAAAGGAGATTTGCACATAAAGTTTTGTAGGTCAAAATTTGTTTTTGCTGACTGTGTTAGTGTTTTACTATTATCTGTGACTCGAATGCAGTCAAGGAAATTATAGTAGTGGTCAGCGCCTCGTGCATCTCGTAGCCAGTCCTCCTGTTCTGCACCAGTAAGGTCAAATTGATTGATAACAGCTGCAATATTATTAACTGTAATATTTGTTGCTGTGCCAGATATAACAAAGTCACTATTAAATTCAAACTCAATTCGTATGTCTTGTGTCATATGTTGAAAGTGTATTGCTCCCATATCCCAATAAGAGGTAGGGATGGGGATATAAACGTCTCGTGTCTCACCAATCTCAAGAGGGTTAGGATAAACATAGCTATAGTTATGTTCGTTTTCATAAAATTTTACCATGCCATGTGTTTCATACCATTTCTACGTATAGGGTCCATTAAAGCATAATGCATAACAATATTTTCTGGATATATCCATTGAATATAATCACCACTGCCTTTATTAATACGGAAACGTATTGTTTTAAACCAGTGTGATGCAGGCACTGTGGTCACTTTAGCATTGCTACAAGTAATATTTATGCGAAGATCAAATGTTTAACGTTTTGAGCAATGCGAGGCTGTAGGTCAAACCACGTAAGAATACCTGAGCTCATACAAGTGGTAGCAGGTGGGGGATTCATATAGACAGTAATATAGTTTTCTTTTTGTACTTGGGCAACAGCTTGTACTGAAGTATGTGCCCTGCTCCTCGAAAGTTTTTTATTATTCAAAGGAAAATGATAAAAAATTTTAATAAAGGCGAGCTGCCTTATCAAAACAAGCAAAAAGGTCAACAAAATCCGCAGTTTTTAGTGTTTTATTTTTTCGCAAATGCAAACACAAGCCAGCAATCACACTCAAAAAAACTTTAAATCTTTTTCTTCGTCCTTCTTCACCATTTCTGCGTCCAATAATAATAACCATAAAACAGAATAGCTCATCGGTCCCTCAATGATATGTTATAATTAATTTTATTCAATTTTTCGGGAAATCTTAGAGGATTTTCATTTCTTTTAAATTCTGCTTCATAACAAAAAAGGAACATCAATAAGTTTTTTTTCTTTCAAATTTCTCATCTGGTTCAGGGGCAATCATAAAATCAATATACGGACATTCGGTGAGAAACATAATGCTTAAAACTTTATGTAGTTTGTGTCCCTTCGTCCAGGGTTCACTAAAATACGGCCCCTTGCGTCCCCAATTCCATGAGTGAACCCTCCAAGGTTTCCATCACTTCGGAAAAAGTTTTCAAACATATTCTGTCTTACCTCAGGCTGTGTATAAGGTACTGACCCTTGTGATTTTTGGTAAGGTCCAACCTGGTATTGACTAATACGAGCTGTATCCATTTTGCGTATGTCTGGTTCATTGTTTTCCATCGACCTGAGGAAATACATCGCACCAATACCAACGCCAACTATTAAAAGTGCATTATTTGACATTTTTGTTTTTTTGTCATTTTAGTCGATAATTTTTTTTAGCGTCTCGAAGCAATAACATAAGCCCCAGCACCAATAATAACGATTAATAATAGAGTATTGCCTCCAAAAAGATTACCAACATTATTTAAAAGGTTTTCTCCTGTTCCCAATACTCCT
The DNA here is from genome assembly GCA_000512085.1 of Reticulomyxa filosa. NCBI lineage: Eukaryota > Foraminifera > Reticulomyxidae > Reticulomyxa > Reticulomyxa filosa. The sequence goes on from ASPP01010927.1 coordinate 8,067, forward strand.
TTTGCTGTTCCCCACACTTCATTTACAACACCTTTTCCTGCACCAAAAACCTCTTTGGCTGCAGACCCAATGTCTTTAGAATCCCCACCCCAGCCAATTTTAGCAATGGTATCAGCAACATTAGGTGGATTACCTCCATTACATGCAAAAGGTTTAGACAGTGTTTGTCCAACCTTTTTCCATGTTTTTTCTTTAAAAAGAGCTGCCATAATTTATTTTCTTTTATTCACAAAAAAGCGAGAAACAATTTTTCAATAGAAATATTTTTTTTACAAAACCATTGGGCTAACATAATCAGTAACCATGTCGCCAGCAACACCTTCAGCAAATAAACGTAACATACCTGTTGAACTGCCTCCAGATATAATACGAGCATCAAATAATGCAAGCATACCTAAATACGTTGCTCCATTAAATAAAGCGCTCATTAATGCACTGTCATTTCTCCTGTACTTACCTCCTTTCATTCCAGCACCTGGCTGTACCATACTTTGAAGTTATCGCCGATGAGTAACAAAAGATGATAAAATTTTTTTTAAATAGTTTCAGATTCTTTCTTTTCTTCATTGCTTTCCTTTCTATCGAACTCTTGGGGCATAGCCTGTGGCGCATCTCCTTGTAAGGTATTTATTGTATTGCACAATAGAGCTGTTTGACCCATAATCATTGCCATACGAATGGGTAAAGGGATGTCAGGACACTTTATTTTGAGCTTAAACTCTTCCAAACAGTCTAAAAAATCTTCATTGTGTTGCAATACAACAGAGAAATTTCTTATGTCATAAAAGGGAGTGACATTCTTTTCAATAAAGTTTAAGCCATTGCTTGCGATTGTTTCAACAAAGCGCTCTTTACATTTTTATTTAAAAGGTAACGAATAATCATATGTATTTCATCAAGCTCGTCATCTGTTAGGTATTTTATTCTGTCAGCAGTTACAGGTATTTTTGTTAGCAAATAATTAGAAAAACGTTCTGACTGTAAGTAACCCTCCACAGTTAAAATTTTAGCGCTGCGGAGTGTTTTTGATTCCTCCATTTGCAGTTCTCGTTTTGAAGGATGTAGTTTGCGAAGTTTCGCTCTCTTTGGTTGTGAAGATATCATAGACCCAGTATCACCGTCCATTGGCCGCCGAGCATCTCTCTTAGTTTTTGTTGTGTTCTTTCATCAATTTTTGGTGGACCGGGTGTTGGTGAAGGCTCCTCTCTTTTTCGTTGTCATCGAGCATAAAGGGCTTTACACCACTCTCATTAATATTAACTGGTCCATCGTCTTCTTCTAAAAAAGATTTGTCTGACAGTTCTTTTTCATCCATTTTTGTTCTCATTTTGGACGACAAAAAATTAATAACAATTTTTCAAAACTCCAACTGAATATTATATTTACTCATATCAGGAGCATTATATTTTTTATAGCATTCCCAAAGGTCTTCTCCTTTATCAATATAGAGCAAGCACGTAAATTTTTCAGCTGTTGCTTTCTTGAAACATTGTATTAAAATCATCATACCGTTTAAATAACCCACCAAAGACTTCATATAGACCATCGATATTGATAGCAAATTTTGATTGGAAAGCAAAGGCAAGGTCCATGTTTTCTCGTAGCTCTGTTGCTATTGCTTTTCGAAGGTATTGTGAGGCAATAAAGAGTGTGCAATTTAAATGACGAATGCAACAAACAAAATTTGTAAAGGCTGAACTGTTGTGCATTTTCCCAATAAGATCATCAATAATCATGAAATTGGGGGGCATCTTTTTTCCAAACTTTCCTTTTGGTCCTCAAGATAGCAAATGTAACGCTCAAATATTTCCTCAATCCAACCTTGAATCACTCTTTTATCTGGTAGAAAATCGTATTCACCATCGTATTTGGTACCAGTAAAAACAATACCAAACTGGAAATATTTATTATAGAGCGTATTATAAAGGAGAAGGTGTTTCATGAGGTTGGTTTTACCTTTCCCTTTCTTCCCTATAACAAGAATACTTAAAGGCTTTTGAATTCATAAACTTTCTCTTCGTCGTCCATTACAGTTTTATTCAATTGTTATGGATAAAAGTTTTTATTTGGCCTCTTGTTCCTCACTTGGTGGGCTTCTTGGGCTGGTTCCTCTACTGGTTTAGAAGGGGCTATACTCACATCTGTTTCAAGGTTTTGCACTTGTTCTTTTGTTTTTGCGCTTTTGTCAGTCAATTTAACTTTTGGATCTGGAATAGGTAGGTTATGGGGAGACATCACTGTATCTAAGGGTCGACTAAGTAGTGTTGCTCCTCCCTTTTTAAAAGATTTGCGGATATCAAATCCTCCGCTGTTTCCACATAGAGCACTTCTCATTTTTTTACTTTTTATTCGAAAGAGATTATAAAATTTCTCCTAAAAAGCGCTGTTTTTCTGCAGGACTAAACGATGTTTTGGGTTTGTTGTTTTGGCATCATAGTTTTTAAGAACAGCTTTTACATAATATTCATAATCTCCCACAATATATTTTCCTACATTATTTGGCCACATTTTTCGCATACCTAACTCAATATGCTTTAAAATAACGGGAGTGTAGACGTCTGGGTCATCTCTTGAGCTATCAATTAAACTGTGTATAGCAAGGATTGTGGTGTTTGTTGTCGTTTCATCTTTTATATCTTCTGCAAAGTCTTCAAGCTCAAATTGATCGTCACTAGCTTCAATGTGTTTTTCTTCTTCGTTTTCGATTTCCAAATTTTCTTCTTACTCCTTTTCTCTTTGCAGGGGTTCTTCTTTTAATTTGTTTTCTATTTTTAACTCTCCGTCTGGTTTGTTTAAATTTTTTTTTGATAGGTCAGCACCTTTCACATCAGTTTTATAAAGGTCACTTGTTTCCCATCAATTCAATGGCGACGGTCCATGTGAAGTAAAGGATTCTAAATAACGTTTAGAACGGCTTGACGTCACTAGTGAACCGTACGTTACTTACTCTATTATTCTTGGAAGCATAACTTATAACACTATTATCTTCTTTAGTTTGCGATATAAATTTTTGATTGAAATTAATTTCTTGTATGCGATGGGAAGGTATTCGTCTGCGTCTCTGCTTTTTCTTTTTGTTTTTGTTGGTCCAAAATCTTCTGCTTTATTCTCAAATGTACCGTTTTTGAAAGGATTATCTTCCTGTTTCACTTGGTCAGGGAAAAGCAAGGACCGAGCATATAAATGTCTATTGATTCAAAAGTCATGTAACCTTTGAATAAGATTGTCCATATTAAAAATTTTTTTCTCGTTATATTTCGAATAAAACGATAAAATTTAAATAATAAATGCCACCACTTCAAATTAGTTTCGGTGGAGCACCCTCTAAACCAGAGGTGTCCACAATGGACTCTTTGATATCCTTCGCTAAAATAGCTGGGATAGATAAAAAGGACAATCCCAAAACAAATTCAGCAAAATTGTTGAACCATTTACATGAATATGCTGAAACAGAATTGGTTTATACTGTTGCAGCCTTTGAAGCAATGAACGACAGAGAAGAGTTAAATTACTTATGGCGGAATGTCTATCGAAAATGCTAATAAATTAGCTCAGTGGATGAAAGAGGAAGCAGACAAGCTATATGCTAATGATTTAATTCATCGTCATGTCAAGAAGGTGATGAATAACCTTGGTCCATTAGGGCTCGGTGCTAGGGTTGGTATTACTGGAGGACCGGGAAATAATGCAATTTATGGGGGCGGTTATGATGCTACCGATTTAGACCAATCTCAAATTTTTCTAAATTTTGTGAACAGAACAAAGGAAGTTAAGATAAGTTCAAATGATGATTAAGCTTTATAAAAAACTTATCGTCTTTTATTGACAAAAAACATTTAAATGGACACTCATAACTTAATCTGGTATCCTTTATTCTCTTGTTTACGTGGTACCAAATCTATAAAGAAAACAAACCCAAGCAAGAAGAAAGGAAAATATGATGGAAGATAGAGCAAAAGGTTTATTTTTTGGGTGGGACGGACAGTTTAATATAAAACCTCCTTTTGTTTGTGTGGAAAGACAAAAGGAAAACGAGCAAACCATATTTAAACTGGTCGGGTATAGGTTATCTGCTGATGGCCAAGAAAACAATAAAATTTTCTTATACCTTATGAAATCTTACCATTTGAATATACAGAAGAAAAATTTAAAACAAAAAAGCTCTATAAAAAGCTTAAAAATATTGTTGACCTCTACTGCAAAAATATTTATGGTTGGGCTCAGGTTCGTCACCTTGTTGAAATGATTATATATTTCCATTGAAAAATTGTTTTTTTATTTTATCTGCTCTTTTCGAAAAATTCAAGATGCAGAAAATATGTAAAACACGTTACTTTTCTTTGGCTTTTATGCTTTTTATTGCTTTTCTTATTCCAGTTATAATTATTTGTCTTCTTT